>JAQOWZ010000031.1:2782954-3027954 GCA_035578165.1 Stenolophus ochropezus | reverse complement strand
GAAAAGACGTTTACATGAGAAATCACGCGATACTTTAGCAATACTTCGTAAAATTCTTTTTTGACAAATAAAAACATTTGATACTGAAGATGATACACCCCAAAAACAAATACCGTAGCGAATAACTGATTCTACCTTAGCATAATAAAATATTAAGAGCTGTTTTTCCGTAAGAATATTACTTAAATGTCTAAACTGATAACAAATCACACTAATTTTAGCAGTAACAGAATCTACCTGCGAGCTCCAAATAAAATTTTCATCAAGAGACACTCCTAGAAATTTATTTTTATAAATTCTAGAAATGTTATGATTATCAAGACATATATCAATATCAAGGTCTCTGTTGCATTGACGACTGTGAAAACGCATGTAATGTGTTTTCGCAGAGTTAAAGAAAAGGTTGTTGCTACTAAACCAGTTATAGTAGAGGCTCAGATACTTGAAATTCACTTTCGGATAAGCCGATTGGCCCTTATAAAGTTTTATGGAACTTGCGGTATTGGTAATTTTAGGCAGGTAGATTTTTCTGTCGTATGATGTTAAGGGCCGTACCACAAATTTTCTTTCAAAATGTTTCCTTTTAACTTAACTTTTAAATCTAGAGTAAAATATTCAAATAATAATGCATTTTAAATGCCGTCTTCTCATTTTAATTTGTAAATTGAGAATATTAAATTATTAAAATAAATTCAACCGTAAATTTTAAATACAAAATTAAGTAAATATAAGAAATACTTGGTTGTTTAAAAAATTGAATTTTATTTTTATTCATATTTCGACTTTTAAGACCATTAACACTAAATACTAATAAATGTACTTCACAGAAAATATTTTATATTTATACATAGAAAAACAAAGACAGAAACTAAGTATTAAGCACCTATTCAATGGTAAGAATCTCTAAAAAGGATTAAAGCGAAGAGATTAATGGAGATTTGACTAAGACAAGTTGCTAATTCATAAGATTTTTCTGTTCATTGATTTTGGATTTCCAATTACATATTCTAAGAACTCCATTATTAGTTATTAAAAATATATAAATATATTTCTGTAGTTAATTAAAATTATATATTTATTGTGTCTTATTTTTTATTATATATTTTCAGTTTATAAAATTTATACAAAGTAAGTATAGTGTGAATTTATTTAATACGGACCTGTTGTTACTTTTCAAGTGATACCTTTGAGTTGGGATAATTTATAACACCTGACCACAAAGCCTCTTACCCGTCCATAAAAGGTTGTAAAACCCGCTTAAGTCAGTTTCAAGTATCTGAGCTTCTACTATAGCTAGGCGATCTACACAATTCTGACACTTAGCTTTAAGTGTATCACTATTTGGATCTGAAATGATTAGCGAAGTATCATCAGCATACATCGTGATTACACATTCTTTACTAAAAATAGAGCTCAGATCGTTAATGTACAATAAAAAAAGTATAGCTGAAATTACGCTGCCTTGTGGAACTCCAATATTCACTACAGTACGTTCTGAATCTATTTTTTTGTGATATTGTTATCTGTATGTTTAATTGTAATGTATTGCTCCCTGTTTTCTAAAAAAGATGATATCCAATTAAGAGGCGTGCCCCTTATACCGTGCTTTTCCAACTTAAAGCGCAATCTATCATGGTTTACACAATCAAAAGCTTTTGTCAGATCACAAAAAATTCCGACCGGCTGCTCTCCATTTTCTAGTTTGCTTAAAATATTTTCGAGCGTAAATTGTATTGCATTTAAAGTAGAATATTTGGGTCGAAACCCGAATTGGTGTGGACTGATTATTTTGTATTTATACAAAAAAGATTCCAACCTATTTAAAAAAGCATGCTCGAAAATTTTTGAGAAGACGGATGAAAGTGCCACTGGCCTATAATTATTAATATTGTATGCATCTTTTCCTTTATGAATCGGACTGACTTTATTAACTTTAAGGATACATGGAAAGTTTCCTGTCTGAAACGATAGGTTTACTAAATGCAATATGGGTTTCATTATGGTAACTGCTATAATTTTAATTAGGAAATTTGGAATGTTATCTGGACCAGATGATCTTTTGTTTTTTATTTTTGTTTTAATTAAATTTAAAAGTTGAGATTCTTCAAAAGGTAGCAGAAACAGGCTATTTGATTGTGCAACCATGACATCTTGCGCTTCTGCATTAGATGTGGGTAATTGATCTACTATCTTCTTAGGTGCGTCTCTAAAAAAAGTATTAAATTCATTTGCAACATCTACTGGGTTTGTTAGAATATTGTTGTCAAGCCTGATACTCAAATTTTGACTAGATGGTTTATTGCCTGTGATTTCTTTTATAACATTCCACGTGGATTTGGAAATATTATCGGAATTGAAGATACAATTTTGGTAATATTGTTTCTTAGTTTTGGATATCAGGTTTTTATGATTACGTTTCATTTCTTTGTAAAGAGGTGTAAACTCAGTATGTGTTTTTTGAAGCTGAAACAAATTAAATAGATTACTACTAGATTTATGAATTTCTTCATTGTGCCATTTTTAATTTTTAGTTTTTTTAAGGCTAGTATATAAAGGAAAATGTTTATTAAAATAAAATATAAAAGTTTCAAAGAAATATTGAAATGAAATATTTAAATCTTGTGTGTTATACACAGAGAACCAATCTTCCGAATTTAAATCGTGAATGAAAGAATTTATTTGCGATTCATCAAAATTTCTTCGTGTGATTTTTTCCATGCAAACGTCATTATTGTTTAGATTTGTACTAGTGGGAAGAGCTTTATGATCTGATATAACGTTGTCTAGAGTGGCACAACTACTACTAGTGTTACTAAAAATGTGATCTAATATATTGTTGCCTCTAGTAGGACTTTTAACAAGACTCTGACAGTTATAACTTAAAAGTAAGTATGAAATCATCTTTAGGATTGTAGTATCTCTATCGGGATCGAGATTAAAGTCGCCTCCTAGAATAAGTTTATAACCCGGTTTCATTACTTTGTCTAAAATTTGATTAAATGATTTAAATAGTTTGTCGGATTCTACTGAATTTAAGTAGCAGGGTGTTCTGTAAAAACACATTATTATGACAGTGGTGTTAGAGTTTGCACACCATTTAGCACCACAAATTTCAAACACTTTGTCTACACAGAAATCATCTAAATTGATGTGCTGTACATTAAGTTTTGAATTACACCAAATTACAACACCACCACCTGTGTTATTGGTGCGACAATAATTTGAGATGCATGTATAGTTTGGAAAAATTAAACTATTAATAGAAACCGGGTTGCACCAGGTTTCTGAAAAACAAAAAAATTTGATATTCAGTTCTGGATTAAGAATAAAGTTGCAATGAACTAAACCCAGTGTGTCAGAGTTTAAGGATTGACAGTTCAGGAAAACTATGTCGTAAATGCTCAAATTGTCATTATTTTGCACAGAACTAGATACTACGACGTCTTCTTCTTCAGGGTCCGTGGCTGAAAAAACCTTGAGACGTATGCTCCTTGCGGCCATATGTTTGCATTCATAGCTTGTTCAAAGTTCATTAAATTAACAGTAATTTTAAACGATGTATAATGTTCAGGGAACTTGGAATTAAGCTCTTCCACAGTCACTTCAGGAAAAAGAGATCGAAGATGATTTGCTATGGTTTGAGACTGAGTTCCTGGTTTTAGCCTAGATGCGTATATAAAGGCTTTTTTCGGTGCTACTTCTATGTTATCAATTTTAGCACTACCGTATATACCTGGCATTTTTTTCTGGTTTTTTCTTTTTTTAACAACCTCAACCCATAGAGTATTATTATGAATATCGCTTGGTATTAAATTAGTTGACTCTTCGTTTTCAGAGTTTAATTTAAGGTTAAGTTTATGCTTGTTTTTATTTGGCGACGTTAACGCCAGTTCAATGTCAGATCTGTCAGGTTTAGTGATTTTTATGTTATTATTATCATTTGTTAGTAACTTTAGATTATTAGTTTTATTTTTAGTATCAGCTTTAGTTTTAGATGGCGTTACTTTGACAATTTCTGTTTCATGACTATCGGCAAACGACCCGTCAGTTACCGACATCGCAATAGTAACTTGATCGTATGCCGTGTTTAATTTATTTTTGCCATCATAATATATATAGGGGACATAGTAGTGAAACGAAGAGGTTGTGTTTTAATTATAAAAATATAATATTTCACTACACATTGAAACGAGATTAAGAGATTTGTGAAAGTAAGTACAAGTTGAAGTTGAACATGTATAAGTGCATATATCTAACACATTTTATATAACATGTATAAGCACAACCAACCTATTCCGAAATTTTGCTTGATATGATTGTCGGCAAACAAACAAATGATATTAAGAGATTTGTGGAAATAAGTACAAGTTGAAGTTGAACATGTATAAGTGCATACATCTAACACATTTTATATAACATGTATAAGCACAACCTACCTATTCCGAAATTTTGCTTGATATGACTGTCGGCAAACAAACAAATGATATTAAGAGATTTGTGGAAATAAGTACAAGTTCAAGTTAAAAATGTATAAGTGCATATATCTAACACATTTTATATAACATGTATAAGCACAAGCTATTCCGAAATTTTGCTTAATATGAATGCCGGCAAACAAACAAGCGATATTAAGAGATTTTTGAAAATAAGTATAAGTTACTGGTATTCATGATATATATCAGGTGATAGTTTGTGGCACTTATACATGTTAGAACTACTGCCAACACCGAAATTTTAGGTGAAACGACTATCGGAAAACGAACCGTCACTTCCCGGCATCTCAATACTAAACACATCGTATGTCGTTTTTAATTTATTTTTGACATCATAATATATATAGGGGACATAGTAGCGAAGGGAAGAGGATATAAATAAACTTATACATGTATGATATTTTCGTGTACTTTATTCAATATATTGATAAAATTGAGAAAATAAGTAAAGTAAACTTATACATGTTATATAAAAGGTGATACTTCGAAGCACTTATACATGTTAGAACTACTGCCAACACCGAAATTTTACGTGAAATGAATATCGGAAAACGAACCGTCGGTTGCCGGCATCTCAAGAGTAAACACATCGTATGTCGTGTTTAATTTATTTTTGACATCATAATATATATAGGGGACATAGTATTGAAGGGAGGAGGATATAAATAAACTTATACATGTATGATATTTTCGTGTACTTTATTCAATATATTGATAAAATTGAGAAAATAAATACAAAGTTACTATATTAATGATGTATATCAGGTGATAGTTTGTGGCACTTATACATGTTAGAACTACTACCAATACCGAAATTTTAGGTGAAACGGCTATCGAAAAACGAACCGTCACATCCCGGCATCTTAATACTAAACACATCGTATGTTGTGTTTAATTTATTTTTGACATCATAATATATATAGGAGACATAGTATTGAAGGGAAGAGGATATAAATAAACTTATACATGTATGATATTTTCTTGTACTTTATTCAATATATTGATAAAATTGAGAAAATAAGTAAAGTAAACTTATACATGTTATATAAAAGGTGATAGTTGGAAGCACTTATACATGTTAGAAGTACTACCAAACCCGAAATTTTAGGTGAAATGACTATCCGAAAACGAACCGTCGGTTGCCGGCATCTCAAGAGTAAACACATCGTATATGGTGTTTAATTTATTTTTGACATCATAATGTATATAGGGGACATAGTAGAGAACGGAAGAGGTTATTAATGAACTTATACATACATGATATTTTCGTATACTTTATTCAATATATTGATAAAATTGAGAAAATAAATACAAAGTTACTGGTATTCATGATATATATCAGGTGATAGTTTGTGGCACTTAAACATGTTAGAACTACTACCAATACCGAAATTTTAGATGAAACGAATATCGGAAAACGAACCGTCACTTCCCGGCATCTCAAGAGTAAACACATCGTATATGGTGTTTAATTTATTTTTGACATCATAATATATATAGGGGACATAGTATTGAAATGAAGACGATATAAATAAATTTATACATGTATGATATTTCCGTGTACTTTATTCAATATATTTATAAAATTGTGAAAATAAGTAAAGTAAACTTATACATGTTATATAAAAGGTGATAGTAAGCACTTGTACATGTTAGAAGTACTACCAACACCGAAATTTTAGGTGAAATGATTATCGGAAAACGAACCGTCGGTTGCCGGCATCTCAAGAGTAAACACATCGTATATAGTGTTTCATTTATTTTTGGCATGTCAATATTTATAGGGGACATAATTTAGAAGGGAGAGGGTTGACTTTTACTTATACAAGTATAATATTTCCGTGCACATTATTCACTATATTAATAAATTTGAGAAAATAAGTAAAGTTATATTACACATGTTATATAAAAGGTGATATTTGGAAGCACTTATACATGTTAAAACTACTACCAAATCCGAAATTTTCGGTAAAATGGCTATCGGAAAACGAACCGTCGGTTGCCGGCATCTCAATAGTAAACACATAGTATATGGTGATTAATTTATTTTCGGCATGTCAATATGTATAGGGGCCATAAATTAAAAGAAAGAAGGTTCAACTTTACTTACACTTGTATAATATTTTCGTGCACATTATTCAATATATTGATAAATTTGAGAAAATAAGTATAGTTATATTATACATGTTATATAAAAGGTGATAGTTGGATGCACTTACACATGTTAAAACTACTACTAAACCCGAAATTTTAAGTGAAATGACTATCGGCAAACGAACCGTCGGTTGCCGGCATCTCAAGAGTAAACACATCGTGTATGGTGTTTAATTTATTTTCGGCATGTCAATATTTATAGGGGACAAAATTTGGAAGGTAAAGTGTTGACTTTTACTTATACATGTATAATGTTTTTGTACACATTATTCTATATATTGATACATTTGAGAAAATAAGTAAAGTTGTTTTAGGGTCCGTGAAGTTAGCGACCACTATAAAGCACAAACAAAAAATCATGTATCAAAGGTTTGTGCTTTGTTTGTGCCAATTTGTGACCTACAAAAAACCCAGCGACCCTTCGCGTTAATAAGTTATTAACAATTTAAAAGTGGCCGCCCACTTCACGCCTAGCGACCCCATATAAAGCACAAACGTCGAGTTATATGTCAAACGTTTGTGCTATAAGAATATGTTAATAAAAAACCAGGGACCCCAAGCATACAATAGATATAAACAATTTAAAAGTGGCCGCCCACTTCACGCCTAGCGACCCCATATAAAGCACAAACGTCGATTTATATGTCAAACGTTTGTGCTTCATTTGTGCTATAAGAATATGTTAATAAAAAACCAGCGACCCCAAACATACAATAGTTATAAACAATTTAAAAGTGGCCGCCCACTTCACGCCTAGCGACCCCATATAAAGCACAAACGTCGAGTTATATGTCAAACCTTTGTGCTTTGTTTGTGCTATAAGAATATGTTAATAAAAAACCAGCGACCCCAAGCATACAATAGTTATAAACAATTTAAAAGTGGCCGCCCACTTCACGCCTAGCGACCCCATATTACATGTAAAATGACATCTGTCAAATCATGGTCATAGGGTTAGAATAACGGCTTACAGATTAGAAGGTCATTAAGTCTATTTCAACTATAGGGGTTACTTTTTAATATTCTTTTCGAAATTGTTCACTTAATAAATACATTTATATTTCTTGCTTCGGGGATTCCCAATCGTGAGAGTTTTTTTTATGATGCTTTCTGAATCATTTGTGTTAATACATATTGACAGAGAGAAACTATGCATTAAACAAATTAATTAATAAATAACTTGTCAACAGGATAAATAAAAAAATATAAATGTATTTAATAAATGCACAATTACGAAAAAAAACATTAAAAAGTAACTTCTACAATTCGAACCGAACAGAAGACCTGTAGCTCGTAATTCTATCCATTCTATCCCCATGACCATGATATGACAGATGTCATTTTGTATGTAAAGCAATAAAAACAAAAGACAAGAAATGTAACTCATTTTTGTAAATTTCGTTAAATTTTTCTCTTAAAATGAAGTAATCTTTATTAAACAAACTGTAGGAATATATGTAGTATTGTCCTGTACAATATGGTGATTTAATAGTTAGCCGGACAGTTTTTATTTACGAAAAACTGTTTTTTCTTGGGACAGACAATTTTTATTTTACAACACTATTAACATGAGATAAACAAAATTTTTATTAAACCAGTGATTTTTTTGAGAAAAATGCATCTGAAGTTTTATATTAATTTGATTAAAATATGACAATAAGAAGAGTGCCATGACAGGAAAAAACGGAATACAAGTCTTTTTTAACCTCCAATTAGAGTGCCTTGACAGAAAGAAGTGAATAAAAGTATATTCTAGATAGATATAGATATAGATATTGGTAATAAATTAAGTCTGGGGGATAGGTGGACTATTTTGTTTCTAAGTCAAGAGATGGCACTAGGATCAGCATAAGAAAGGGTTTGACTTCATATGTGTAATATTATTTATTTGTATAGTGATTATAAATATTAACACTCTTAGTTTTATATTTTATATTTATTAACTTAATGCTTGACAGTCACATCTGCAATTACGTTTTATATAATAACCTCTGGCGCCACTTCTGCCATCTATGTATATATTCTTATACTACAAAATGATATTGTGAACCAATTAAAATTGGTTACTATTCTTGTTCCCTTCATCTATTTCAATCTCTGTAAACAAACTGTGTTTTTGGATCTTCATCTTTCATTGTTTTTTATTACTTTTGTATCATGAACCTGGCACTAAATTAATTAGTGGTTCGGATTCATAAAAAACAATGGGTTTCGATATCGATTTAGCAACTTCAGATGAAAAACTGGTTAAGGAGCAAAATTTTTTTAGGTTCGGATTTAGGTTTAGGGATCCAAATGCATTTAAACCGTGATTTTATTGTAACATGAAATATGGGATTTATTATATCGATGCTTATGAATTTGACAGCAATATAAAAGAGCGTTCTTTTTAAAATGAAACATAGCTTGCCAAGTTCTCGTCATTGTTAACTGTTAATTAATGACTACGTTTACACCGTGCAAACTATACTGGTACACGTACCAAATATGTACTAAATTTTATTTTAGTACGGTATGTTTACACCGATGTATAAAAAATTTTATATTTATTAACTTAATGCTTGACAGTCACATCTGCAATTACGTTTAATATAATAACCTCTGGCGCCACTTCTGCCATCTATGTATATATTCTTATACTACAAAATGATATTGTGAACCAATTAAAATTGGTTACTATTCTTGTTCCCTTCATCTATTTCAATCTCTGTAAACAAACTGTGTTTTTGGATCTTCATCTTTCATTGTTTTTTATTACTTTTGTATCATGAACCTGGCACTAAATTAATTAGTGGTTCGGATTCATAAAAAACAATGGGTTTCGATATCGATTTAGCAACTTCAGATGAAAAACTGGTTAAGGAGCAAAATTTTTTTAGGTTCGGATTTAGGTTTAGGGATCCAAATGCATTTAAACCGTGATTTTATTGTAACATGAAATATGGGATTTATTATATCGATGCTTATGAATTTGACAGCAATATAAAAGAGCGTTCTTTTTAAAATGAAACATAGCTTGCCAAGTTCTCGTCATTGTTAACTGTTAATTAATGACTACGTTTACACCGTGCAAACTATACTGGTACACGTACCAAATATGTACTAAATTTTATTTTAGTACGGTATGTTTACACCGATGTATAAAAAACAAGACTAAATATTTCTTGTACACTGTTTGGTCTCTTTGGCATCCTAACCTAAAATTATTTAAATATGAAGTTTATTGAACTTGATTGATATAACCTAAGTAATGTTATAAATATTATTTAAAATAACTCCCAATAACATGATACCGTCGAAAGAAGTTTTATAATAAATATCACTAAAATTAACCTAAATATTACTGCATAATTTCACTTCAATTGCCTATCACAGATGGCAGCATAATCGGTTTAGTACGTTTGCTGTTTACACCGTGTGTCAGCGAGTACGTTTACACCGTGCGTACCAAGCGTTTGGTCCCAGTACCAAATGACGTCACAAGATGGCGACGGACGGTGTAAACACTCCGTACCAAACCTTTGGAACGCAATTGGTACACAACTTTAGTACGTTGTGTCGCGGTGCTCTTAATTGTGTGTCAAGGCGGGCCGGCACGTTTCCTTTGAACAAATTAAAGTGCTCAAATCAGGCTAACTAATGCCTTAATAATTAGTGCATGGAATAATCGAACAGGGCCTTGGTTCTATTTTGTTGGTTTTCGGAACCCCAAGGTAATGATTAATAGGGACAGATGAGGGTATTCGTATTGCGACGTTAGAGGTGAAATTCTGGAATCGTCGCAAGACGGGCTAAAGCGAAAGCATTTGCCAAAGATGTTTTAATTAATCAAGAACGAAAGTCAGAAGTCCGAAGGCTGGAATTTTATATTGTGTTATTTGTTAACCTGGTTATAATAGTATAACATGATTTTTTTTTGTGTTTTTATACAGAAATCGTAACTTTCGTTAAGCACATATACATACGATGTGTGTATAAAAATAGGGATTATATACGTATATGATATTATGCATTGAATGGTTCTGAGATATTTGTGATATATATATATATATATATATATATATATATATATATATATATATATTTATATATATATATATATATATATATATATATATATATATATTTATATATTTATATATATATATATATATATATATATATATATATATATATATATGTGTGTGTGTTATGTGTTAAAAGTTTATGATATTATGGTTATTAACCGATGAAGGAAAATTAACATTGATGTTATAATATATACTATAGAATAATTTTGTGTATTTTAACAGGTTTTTTAAAAATTTATAATAAACACATATAAATGATATTAACGGCGTTTATGTTTTGAGTAATTACAGGACCCGTCTTGAAACACGGACCATGTAGTCTAGCATGTGCGCAAGTCATTGGGATTTTATTAAACCTAAAGGCGTAATGAAAGTGAATATTTGTGAATGAAAAGATGGGTAATGAAATATATATTACCTCGCATTCCCGGGGCGTCGCGTATTCATTGCGAATTGCGGTGCACCAAGAACGTACACGCTGGGACCCAAAACATGGTGAACTATACCTGGTCAGGATGAAGTCAGGGGAAACCCTAAAGGAGGTCCGTAGCGATTCTGACGTGCAAATCGATCGTATGAACTGGGTATAGGGGCGAAAGATTAATCGAACCATCTAGTAGCTGGTTCCATCCGAAGTATCTGTCAGGCTAGCTGATGCTCGGTTGTATTATTATTTATTATGAGTTTCATACGGTAAAACGAATGATTAGAGGCATTGGGGTCGAAACGACCTCAACCTATTCTCAAAATTTAAATGGATGAGATCTCTAGCTTGCTTATGTGAAGCTATGAGATTGAATCAATGAGTATCAAGTGGGCCATTTTTGGTAAGCAGAACTGGCGCTGTGGGATGAACCAAACGTTAAGTAAAGTGCCTAAATCGATGCTTATGGGATACCATGAAAGGCGTTGGTAACTTAAGACAGCAGGACGGTGGCCATGGAAGTCGGAATCCGCTAAGGAGTGTGTAACAACTCACCTGCCGAAGTTACTAGCCCTGAAAATGGATGGCGCTGAAGCATCGTACTTATACTTAACCGTCGGGACAGTAGCAACGTTTGTCTCATATACGTATGTCCAAGCGTTATTAGGTCCCGATGAGTAGGATGGTCGCAACGGTGAGCGCAGAAGGATTGGGCGTGAGCCTGTCTGGAGCCGCCGTTGGTGCAGATCTTGGTGGTAGTAGCAAATACTCCAGCGAGGCCCTGGAGGACTGATGTGGAGAAGGGTTTCGTGTAAACAGCTGTTGCACACGAGTCAGTCGATCCTAAGCCCTAGGTGAAAACCAATGTTGATGTGGTGTGTTTTAATTTTTGATATTTTATATATGGTAATATATATAATTATTAATAATATATATTTTTTAAATATGATTTTATAATAATATTATTATTTATTTACCATATTATATGTTATATTGTTCTATAATAACACCCATCGGGCGAAAGGGAATGTAGTTCCTATTCCAGAACCCGGCAGCGGAACCGTTTAAAATGTCGGACCCTCGTAAGAGTGTTCGTCGGGGTAACCCAAAGTGGCCTGGAGGCGCCGTCGAGAGATCCAGGGAGAGTTTTCTTTTCTGTATAAGCGTTCAAGTTCCCTGGAATCCTCTAGCAGGGAGATAAGGTTTGGAACGCGAAGAGCACAGCAGTTGCGGCTGTGTCCGGATCATCCCCTCGGACCTTGAAAATCCAGGAGAGGGTCACGTGGAGGTGTCGCGCCGGTTCGTACCCATATCCGCAGCAGGTCTCCAAGGTGAAGAGCCTCTAGTCGATAGAATAATGTAGGTACGGGAAGTCGGCAAATTGGATCTGTAACTTCGGGATAAGGATTGGCTCTGAGGATCGGGACGTGTCGGGCTTGGTTGCGAAGTGGGTTTCGGTTAACGTGCCGGGCCTGGGCGAGGTGATTTCTGTTTTTATTATGCTTTCGGGTATATATAAAATACAGTAATGATCCGAGTTCGGTCCCGTGCCTTGACCTCCCATTGAACTTCCTTGCTGCACGGTTTCGCGAGTACGATGGTATGCAAATATCAGCTGTGCGTAGTGTCATATATATATATATATATATATATATATATATATATATATATATATATATATATATTATTTGAAGAATTTTTCCCTACCTGCAAAAAAAAAATTTTCTACTACTACGGAAAAAAAAATTTTTTATTTCAGAATTCTTTTCTTCCCTATGTTGTAGACAGTCAAATTGCGAAGAATTTTTCCCTTTACCACTTTGCAAAATAATCAACAGGACAGAAGCTGTGTTTTTTGTAGTTTAAAAAATAATTTTCATACATTAATTTTATAATTGTTTCAACATATCCTTATAAACCGGTAAAACATGGACCGGGTCATTTTTTTTTAAGTCAACACGAAATAACTGTTACTGATATCACACCTGTACTTTCACTATAGAAAAATATTTCTTATATTCTTATAAGATTCCTTCTTACTGCAACATGTTTTGTATTAATAATATTATAAAGCTGTAATTTTTAACAAATTAACAATTGTTTTATAACAAAGTTTATCAAAATTACAGGGGAAAATTGTGGTATTATATTTTGCTCTTGAGGTCGAATTCTGATAGAAAATCGATTTACACATTTTATTTTTCTTTCCTATTTTCTTGTTTTCACTGTATGTATTTATTCAGAATTTATTATCATTTTATATACTATAATTTCATCAATAAAATCACTCCAATTGATTAAAATAAGGTAATATTTTAAAGATTATATGCTTCCTTAAGAATCCGGAGTCATGTGTTGATGTTATAACCTCACTAGCTGTCAATTTCAAATTGTTTTGTTTTAAATGAATTGTTCGTTTTATTTACAAGTTTGTAAGGTGAGTTATTACTCATTTAAGCTTATAAGAATCATGTTAAACTTTTGTTAACATACAGATTATGTATTACAGATCAAAATGAAAATCAATTCCGATGAAAGTGAAGCAGGACTTTGGAAGTGATAAATGTAGTCGTGAAAGATATTATATCAACTGCATTCATATATTATATTGATATTAGAACCAATACTGTTAAATGATGCTATAATATTACTTCTTTACAACAAGTATTTCTATTCCAAATGTTGCAAGATGTTCCCAAAGTATATGAATCGGAAAGGTAAAATTTATGTTTTTCTAAGAGTCTTATAAGAACAACTAGCTCTCGTTCCATCATGTATGGATACCACTAACATGATTTAAATTGGAAAACTTTCGTTTGACTATTTTATAACTAGGCAAGCATAGTACAAACACTATCTAATTACAAATAGCTATTCGAACAGAAAATATACTTGACATCGCTAAATTTTTATATTTTTTTTAATTCGTCGTAATGGATGTACATAATAGTTATTTATGATATAAGTGTTAAAAGTGACATTTTATGAGTGAGTGGGGAAGTTTGAAACGAGGCGAAGCCGAGTTTAACAAACCCCACGAACGAAATAAAATCACTTTTAACACAAATATCATACACTATTTTTCCTACGACCACAGTTATGTACCTATTAGTAAATAAAAACTAAGCATTAGAATGACATTTATGACAGGTCATGATGTATTTGTTATGAACAACTGAACATAAGACGTGTTAAAAGTAAATTTGTTTTTTACTTTTAACACGTTGTCAATGGCAACGTTTTAAAAGTATTTACTGTGTTATAAACTGTTATTTTTAACTTGCTAAGCAACCGTTAAAAATACTATTTTTAACAGTGGTCGTAGGAAAAATAACTAAACAATCAAAAGTAACACGAAATCTTTGCTTAAAGCTTCTTTTAGTGTAAATTAATCATACTTTACATTTTGATATTTGAATTCCAATAAGAAATTGCAATTAATTAAAAATTATAAATTCCTTCCAATTTCTCCCAACAATTTTGTATTTGCACAGTATGAAACATCGAAAGTAAAGTCTTAAAACAAATGTTGCTACAAAATATTACGTATATTATTATACAACATAAATTAACTCAACATTTAAGCAAAGCTCGAGTGAAATAAATATAGTGACCCATTAGTAGTTACGAGAAGACCAGAAATATGACCAGGACTCTAAACATGAACTTCTCTTCACTCTAAATAAAAATAGATGGATAGTTAATGCCGAACTCAATTCAATCTATAGATAACAGCAAAACTATTTTAAATTGAAAAGCTTCGTTAAACTATTTCATATCATGACCAGTACAATGAGAACATTGACATCATAAATATTTCGAAAGAAAAGAAACATTCTTTAGCATTAGTCCCTTCTCATATTTTCATCATATATTTTATAATAAATAATAAATGCACGTACAACGAATTAAATACCATTTCAATCAAACAAGAAAGTTTCGAAAACAGTTAATATTATTTTCGCTAACTAACTTCTATAAAACTATATTAGATTTCCAATTTGAACATATGTTAAATATATGTTTCAATATATTTTATAAACAATCTTGAACTTGCACAATGTGTTCAAGTCAACAAAAGAGATAGTTAGAAGAATTTTAGACACAGAATTTTAAATATATTACTACAATGTATTAATGTAGATCATATTATAAGTAAACTTCTTATAATAATTAATATATCATATGAGTTTCGATTTCATTAATCAAATTGTTTGATATTTTTTTCTGTAAATAACAAAGTTTTACAATCTCATATTTATATTCCAATAAGAAATGATAAATATTTCTAAAAATTTCGATTCTTCATACTTTTTTGAATAACTATGTAATTGCACAGTATTATAAATAACAAAAAAATATACATACGAAAAAAATTGTTACATTATCATTCTCTAACGTTACCGCTCATTTTCATTGAAGATAAGAGATGCTAAATAAAGTTTCAAACACAAAATGTCCATATTTCTTTCATAAATAAATATGTACAATAAATATGTAATAAATTTTTGTAAGTAAATTTAAAAGATTAAATAAGTAAATATGATTTTTTTTTTCGTAAAATTAAATATATACTGGGTGTTCCATTTAAGCGTGCCACCATTGCTATCTCGAGAACTATAAGAGCTACGAGGTTGGTTAAATTAGCAAAGTACCACCATTTTACAAGACTAATACAATGAGTAAAAAAAAATTTTTTCGACCAGTTTAAATAAGAACATATGTTTATTTTCAGGTTATTGGATAGAGTATTTTTTTCTGAATTCAACGATATAAACATATCATAAACTAATATGACAAAATAACTGAGAAAAATGCATATTAGATTTATATGTATTTTATTTATATCTGGCTGAAACAAGAGTATATTATTGTACACAATATTGTAGAGCTTTACAAGTAGAGATATCCATCCTTTTACAATTTTTCATTTGGGCCAATAGGATAACAATTATAAATTTTTAAAATTTATTCGTATCTACGTTGATCACGTATGCAGAGTCCTACTAGATAGAGACATTGAGAAAAGTTTGAAATACATAATATGCAGAATGTAATAACAAATAAAAATGAACATAACTATAAACCTCAATAAACTTATAGTATCGGCGATAAATGGAAAAATAATGTAAGAGTTCAAATAGCATTTTTTTTTAAATTTATAACTTCCTTATTTACTATTATTAAATATTGATATAAAAAACAATAGCAGAATATTATAAAGGACTATTGAACACCATAAAAAAATTGACTTTCAACTGTTTGAAATAGGGGCAAAATATAAAATTTTTATAAAAATCTTTGTTTCGTAAATCATTTCATAAAACATTGTTGGGAGAACAAAATATCCTTATACAATTTTTTAATCGAACCAAAAGGATTCCAGTAAAAATATGTTTTTTAAATTTATAAAAAAGTTTAACATTTTAGAAAATCATATCTTTTTTATTTATAATAATTAAATGCTGATATTTATAATGTAGTAGTTTACTATAAATGACAATCCAACAACATAAAAATGTCTCACTTTCAATTGTTACAAATAGGAGCAAAATATGAAAATTAATTTATACTATTTTGTTGCGCCCAGTATTGTAGAACATTGCAAGTAGAGATATCCATCCTTATACCATTTTTCAAATGGGCCAATAGGAATGCAATTAGAATTTTTTCAATTTTATACATGTCTATGTTGATCACGTATGTAGAGCCTTACCAGGAAGAGATATTGAAAAAATCTTTATATATATATAGAGCTTTACCAGGATGGGATGTTAATAAAGCTTCTAATAAATATAATACAGACCGTGCCAACAAACAACAATGAACATAACTGTGAACCACAAATAACATAAAGCTTTGGCGATAAATTGAAAAATAATGTCATAAGATCATAACTTTCTCATTTACAATTATTAAATACTAATATTATTATACAATAGAATATTTTTAAGGTCTATTAATACCACACAGGACGCTGAATAAATTAATAACAATTGGACAGTGTGATAGTTTGTAGGACTAGATAGTATTAGTGCGTGGGAGAGACGCGATAGGAAAACGGACAAGCACAGTGACCGCGGGAAAAAAACTTGTTCGGAAGTGCAACGGTATTATCAACCCTCTACAGTCAATAGTTGTTAAGTATTGCTAGAAAAGGATAGACGACTAACGCCAAATTTAGAAATTTGGAAGAATGCTCGGCCTCTTTCGCCAGCCAGACTTCCTTGAGATCAGACGTGTTAAAATTAGTTGTTAGAGTCAGTGTTAGTAGTGTTAGAGTAATAAATTATTCGAGGAAGAAAGAAAAATGCTGAATCTATTGCGTAAGTCGCCTATAATTTTCTAGCAAGTGCATGTTAGAATTAAGCAAATTATAATTTAATCTAAAATTCTGTATATAGTAAACTCAATTGTCTTAAGTTGTAAAATGTCTCTAGTTTTATATTTGTTTGCAATATTTTACAATTATAGTTAATGTGACTGCTCATCAACAGTATTATTTTGCTCCCCGCTGTTTCCTGAAATTTAGACCACGTGTTCATCACTTCCAGTCCACGTGTGTAATTAAGAATACTCACTTAGTCAAAACAATATTTTATTAAATTTAAAGTAATTCAGTAAAACTTATATTGTTACAATTGGTGGCAAAGCGGTAGGATACGAATATTCCAATTGCCTTACAGCTTACCACCTGGTTTCTAAATTTTTACGCTACCCTTTTTCTTTATTAAATATAAAAACATAATAATAAATTATTAAAAACAATGGGTGAAAATGAAAATGACAATTTAGGGTTTCATGTATCCGCGCAAGGCATGAGCAATAGATTACCATACTTTTATGGCGAGCCGGGAGAATCTATCACCGATTTTATAACCGAATTTGATAATATTAGTAAAGCAGGAGAATGGCCAGAAAATAAAACAATTTTATTAGCTAAATCGAGTATACGGGGTAAAGCAAGATTATTTGTAGAGTCAAATCCAACCGTAAAATCAATTACACAATGGGAGCTTTTTAAACAACAATTATTAGAAAGATATAGTCCTGCTCATGATCATTTAACAATAGAAACAAAATTCTCCACATGTTACCAGCGACAAGGCGAAAAAGCACAAGGTTACGCGGAAAGATTATGCGCATTAGGACAACATTTGTATGATCCAACGGCGGACGCAAATGAAGCAGTATATCGTCAATCATGTTTGGATAAAAGGCTGGTCAGACAATTCGTAACGGGTTGCTTACCATACTTACAGAGGGATTTGTTGGCTAATAGCCCCTCCACAATGGAAGAAGCGTTAAAAACCGTAAAAAAATACGAACTAATAGATTTTCAACTCCGGGGTGATCGACCAGTAGTTAATTCCATAATAACACAGGAAAATTTAACAGAAACCATAAATACTTGCATAAATAAATTTATTATTAAAAAATACTAACCTAGCCGGTGTTAGCAATAGGGAGCAATCTGTCGAGACTAATAATACTAATCGTTTTCAAAACTCAAATCGTAATTATAAACAAAGAAATTAAAACGGGGTAAGATATAACTCAGATTACACAAACAGATATAGAACTCGAGACCTTTCCCGCATGATGTGTTTTAAATGTGAGCAAATGGGTCACATAGACAGAAATTGTAGATCAGCAGTCAATTCTTCATCAATAATTTGTGCGCGTTGTAATAAAACGGGACATGTAAGATCTGAGTGCTTGGAGAAACGCTTAGCAAATTCAGTGCAACCCCACCATTTAAACGAAAGTCAGTCGTAGATATCCCCGCATCTAACGGCTCTATGCACAAAATGTTTACTAACGACACTGTAACTGTGATACCCGCTCAACCAGACACCAAGTGTAGTAAATTAAAACTATGAGTTAACAACAAACAATTCAACTTTTTAATAGACACAGGTGCTAGTGTAAGTTTATTGAAACATTTTGTGATTGAGGGGACAGATACGAAAATACGTAAATTAGAAAATAGACTCATAACGGGAATATCAGTCCAGCAATTACCAGTTTTAGGTACGGGAATTGTAGATGTAGATTTAGGACGAAAACGCCATAAACACGAATTTGTGATTTGCGATGACAATTTATCTCTTTCCACTGACGGACTAATCGGTATAGACTTTTTAAAAACATTTAAAGCAGAAATTAGTTACGTGCGGGATGAAATTAAATTCGAGGACGCATGTTTTCAAATCGCGATTGTAAATCAAGTAGAACTTAATCAAGAGCTCGGAGTAAAACAATGTAACAACTTCTACAAAAAACGTAGGTTGGGTGTGTCGCCAAATTCATCCAAACCTGCGGAGGATCTAAAAGTTTCCTTGGACATAGAAGTTAACCGCGAACAGAAACAAGAAATAACGGGTCGACGCGAGGAAATTACAGAGTCAGCAGCGAAAGATAAGGAGAGCTCAATCTTCAAGAAACGTAGTGATGGCGTTTTGTCCAATTCGCCTACAATTGCGGAGGTCCTACCAGCGTCCTTAGATGAAGGAGAGGGTTATAAAATTTTACTGAAAGAAAATCTAAAAATTTATCCAAGAACTGAAGTGATTTGTTTGGGGTTACGAGGTACAAATACGGACAGAGAATGTAATGGTAACCATATTTTAATAGAACCTGCGGACGTAGGAATCAACGGCGTGATGGCTGCGAGGATATTGACGAAAAAGAATGGAAATGAAGTAGTTATTAAATTAATTAATGTTAATAGTACTGACGTTGAAATACCAAGAAATACAATTGTGGGATTTGAGTACCCAGTTGCTGTAGAACAGTGTGTAGTTACTGAACACGAGACAATATGTGCAGTTAATAATGAGAACATATTAGATAAAATTAAATTAGATCATTTAGAAAGAAATGACCAAGAATCCATCAAAAAGCTGCTGTGTGAATATAAGGATGTTTTCATGAAAGAAGGAATTCAATTAGAGTGCACGTCTAAAATAACTCACAGAATCATCACGGAAAATGTGCACCCTATTGCGAAAACACCATACCGTGTTCCCTACGCACAGAAAGATGAATTAAATAAACAAATAGGTGAACTTCTGGATGCGGGAATTATTGAAGAGTCAGACTCACCCTGGTCTGCTCCCGTAGTTCTGGTAAATCGAGTCATGCCAGACGGTACCACAAAAGTTCGTTTGTGTATCGATTTTAGGGCATTAAACAATGTCACCAAAAAGGATTTCATGCCACTACCCAATCTACAAGACGTAGTCCAGCAGTTGCACGGAGCGGCTTTATTTACCACCCTAGATTTAGCCAGTGGATACCACCAGGTTGCAGTCGCTGACGAAGATCGTGAAAAAACGGCATTTAGCACGCCCTGGGGTTATTATCAGTGGAATCGGATGTCATTTGGTTTGTGCAATGCACCAAGTACATTCCAGCGACTGATGTACTGCACTCTGAGTGGGCTAACTGGCGAGAAATGTTATGTCTACCTAGATGACATCATCGTATTTAGCAAAGATGATTTAGAAGAACATCTATCACGACTTCAAGACGTTTTAGACCGACTCAGAAAATTTAATCTAAAACTAAAAGTAGAGAAGTGCAGCTTTATTCAACGAGAAACTAGTTATTTAGGCCATATAATTTCCCAAGGAGGAGTGAAACCAGATCCAGCTAAAACAGAAGCAATCGAAAAATACCCCCTTCCAAGAACTATCAGAGATGTTCGTGCTTTCTTAGGTTTGGTCGGTTTCTATAGAAGATTTATTCAAAAATTTTCTCAAATTGCTAAACCCTTATCCTTACTGACCAAGAAGCACCAACCCTTTATCTGGAAAGAAGAACAAGAAGCTGCATTTAATGTTCTTCGATTAGCTCTCACCAAAAGCCCAATACTACAATACCCAGACTTTGAGAAACCATTTATAGTAGCCACTGACGCATCTGATACGGCTATTGGCGCTATTCTGAGTCAAAAAGTAAATGGGCATGAACTCCCTATTTCATATGCTAGCAGAACTCTCAATGCAGCTGAAGGAAAATATTCTACCCCCGAGAAGGAATGTCTTGCTATTGTGTGGGCAGTTAAAACCTTCCGTTGTTATCTGTACGGCAAAAAGTTTTCTATTCTAACTGATCATCAACCGTTGAATTGGCTGCTAAACATGAAAGATTCGAGTAGTAGATTATCCCGTTGGGCGTTAACGCTTGCAGAATATGAATTCAAAATCGACTATCGACCAGGTCGCAAAAATGGTAATGCAGATGCGTTATCCCGGATAGCGATTAATACGACTAATGTGTTGGAGTTCGAACCTATTTGGGATCGAGATAGAATTCGACAGGAGCAACATTAAGATCAAGACATTCAACAATTATTGTCCGCAAAATCAGAAGACCAGGAAAGTGAATTCTATTTCGATAATGATGGTATTTTATACAAACGACGTTCCAGAGACGAGAGAGAAGATCGCGTTGTCGTACCTGCAAGTATGAAAAAAAAAATATTCATAACGTACCATGACCTACCTCAAGCAGGTCACTTAGGCTGCGAACAAACTCTGGGTAAAATCAAAAAGAGATTTTACTGGCAGGGAATGGCGCGCGACATAAAGGAGTATTGTTCACAGTGTTTGTCGTGCAGTCAAAGAAAAAAGGTCTCCCCATACTCGCCCAGCACCTCTGCAACATTTCACCGAAAATTTAATACCCTTTGATCGTGTATCTATGGACGTTGCGGGACCTTTGTGTACGTCACGTCGAGGAAATAAATACATTCTTACGTTCCAAGATGCATTTAGTCGGTACCCAGAGGCTATTGCATTGCCTGATCAGAAAGCCGAAACTATTGCGCAAGCTTTCATTACAGAGATAATTTCACGACACGGTACACCCAAACAATTGTTAACAGACAGAGGTACAAATTTTGTATCAGATCTTTTTAAAAATGTTTGTAAATTGCTTGGAATTAAAAAACTCCAGACCACCGCATATCACCCCATGTGTAATGGGCGCATAGAAAGATTTCATCGGACCTTAGCGGACTGCATATCACATTTTGTAAGAAAAGATCAACAGGATTGGGATACGTGGTTACCATATGTATTAATGGCTTTAAGAAATTCAACAAATGCTACTACTGATGAAACTCCTTTCTTTCTGCTATATGGACGTGAATTCGAAATTCCTTTCGATGACATACTTACGCCAAACCACGGAACTTATCACCAGTTTGGAGTCGATTTGAGAAAACGCCTCCAAGAAGTGTACGAAGTGGTGAGGGGCCGACTAAATCGAGCACAAGAAAAGAACGAACGTATCTATAACAGAAAATCTGCGCCTGTGACGTTTCGTGTAGGCGACCGAGTGTTTTTACATGATCCTACAGTGCCAATAGGACTTTCCAAGAAATTTGTAACACCTTGGACTGGACCATTCCTAATTACGAAGCAAACTAGCCCCGTTAATTTTATTATTAAAGATTTAAAAACCGAAAAAGAAAAAGTGGTACATGTAAATAGACTAAAATTATGCTTATCCGTAATCGAAGAAAATGAAGAAGATCACGTAGACGCACATGAGAATGAAGATAATTTTCTGGATTATTACCTACCACCGACCAATCACATTTCACCTTCCTTATCCAATCACTCCGAAATTGAATCCGAAAGTGACTCAAGCACTACGCCCTTAGACGTGGATCCCGATTTTCAACCTTCCTTATTCGATCACTCCGAAATTGATTCCGAAAGTGACTTAAGCACTGTGCCCTTGACGTGGACCCCGATATTCAAATAGAGGCGGAACATGACGCTGAAAGGTATGAACCAGAACCGCCACGAAGGTATTTGACACGAAGTGCTGGCCCATCCCTAGATCTTCCATGGGTGTCACAAAGTAGAATTTAAAAATATATTAACTGGAATAGTTAAATTTAGTCATAATTATCATTTATTTATAGATATGTATATACTAGAAGTTAAATTTGTTTATGTTTTAGTTATTTTGGCCCTTACTGTTATTGGAAGTGTACAATTAGACCAGGCCCCAACCTTGGACAAGGGATTAGTATTCCTCAAAGAGGAGGAAATATTATTAACAGGGGATAGTTGGATCCTGACCACGGACATAGAACTAACCAACTATGACTCTATCACAGAGTCATTCGAAGATACGCTACAGAGTGCCATCCAAATAGATGCAGGGATCGGACAAGATGTAACGGAGGGAACAAGGACCAACGTTAACAATATTGTGTGTAGAGAACTAAAAATAATTAAAAATGATGTTAGTAAGGTTAAAGCCAAACTAGAAAGCTTGATCAAAACCATCGCCCCTTATAAGCGTGAGAAAAGAGGATTAATAAATGTCGGGGGTAACATTTTAAAATTTCTCTTTGGAACTGCAGATTCAGATGATTTGATTAGCATTCATGACCAAATTAATAAACTCAATAATACGAATGATAATGTAATTAACTTAATGAACGAACAAGTAACCATAGTTAAAAATATGCAAGAAAACCAAAATAAAATTAATTTAAATTTTGAAAAATTTAAGTCAATACTTACGCTATTAAGTAATAAAACAGAATTGATGTTCACAGACAGAGAAAACATTAAGCGTAATTTAGAGACAAAAATGATTCAAACATTAAATTTAAATTCAGCGATTCGAACTGCAGAATATATACTTAACGATTTAAAGGAAACCGTAGCTGATTTTGGAAATGCTTTAGAAATTACAGCCGTTCAGAAATTAAGTCCCGTTTTTATTAGTCCTAGTACGCTGATTCGTGCGTTGAAGCAGATCAACTTCAATTTACCTCGTGGCGTTACCTTACTAACGTTAGATTATGAGAAGGATACCTTCCTCTACTACGATATTTCTAAAGTACACGCGGTATACTTCAACCATACCATTAGACTTTTTGTCGAGATACCTCTTAAAGCTCCGGGTCGATACTTTCATATCTTTAAAGCCTTACCATTACCATACACGTCAAAAAATACTTCAGTCACAAAATTATATATTCAACCAGAATCAAACTTTCTTGCCATGTCTGAAGATGGACAATTTTTCATGGAATTAGACACTCCTGATTTAATGACATGTAAATGGGTTTCTATCACTATTTGTCCGCCAACCAGACCCGTCCGTCGAATCTCCGACATTACTTGCTTATCTGCTTTATATGCAGGAAACGCAGAATATTCGCAAAAATTATGTCAGCAGAAGGTAACAACCGAAACAAAATCAGGTTTATAGCGGCCAAAGAACTCAAATACGTGGATTTATAGTGTCACTAAAGATCTACTAACTTATAATTGTCCAAATTTAAATATGAAAAATCAAGTTAACATCACCAAACGGGTTATTACAGGAACGGGAATATTGACTATTCCATCCGCTTGTACAGTATATACGTCCAATTATTTCCTTTTGTCACATACTTTAGCAACTTCTAAAATAAATTCTGAACAAATGACACAACTCTTCGTACCACCTGTGGAAGTAAACATTGAACATTTAAGTAATTCTACACATAAAATTGGAAATGATGAGGAAATTAACAAATTGTTGGCAACTATTCACACCGATGAATTGAATCGTGGGGTGAATATTGACGTGTGGCATCAGCATGTTCAAAACCTGAGAAATGGTCGGAAGCAAGAACATACGCATTTTCTTTCAATTTTCACGGGCATCGCTGTATTTTTATTATGTGTAGCATATTTAATTTATAAAACAAAACGTTACTGGAAGCGGGAACCGATAAACCGATATAATCAGTCTGAAGAAATCACATATCCACTAACTTATGAGAGTCAAGTACAGCAACCGCCGCAGCCGACCACATCTCAAGTTTCGTTCCCTTTAAAGACTATTCTGGGGCGGCCAGTATTTTAAAATTTTGCATATTAGAGTAAAGGATGCCAGAGTCAAAAAAAATGTGTTGTTGACTTAGGAATTTGGCGCTCCTATCCACTGGTAGCCAACCAATGTTTTACATGGATGCTATGTTAGCAGTACGTTAGTAGATTCGTGTTATGTAAAACCTTGGTGATTACTTATGTTAGAATAAGATAGATGATAGATAAATTAGTGTTTACGTTTCACGTTTCTCCTTAGAATGATATAAGATTCGATAAGTAGACTTTAGTAGTTATATATATATATATAAAAAGAATGAGGTACTGCCAGTATATTAATTGTTTCAGCGCCTTCGTGACAGAAAGTTCCAACTACGACCAACTGGGACATACTACTTGGATTTGGAGCTAGAGACTCAGATCGGCATCAATCATCGTAATGCGTCATTGAGAAAGAGAAGGAGACCAGTCAATGAAGGAAGCAGACAGGTCATCCTTTCGAAGGAAGTGTTCAAAACAATATTTTATTAAATTTAAAGTAATTCAGTAAAACTTATATTGTTACAAAGACTATCGAACACCTTAAAAATATATCACTTTCAATTGTTAGAAATTAGGGTAAAATATAGAAAACATATTTACACTATTTTATTGTACACAGTATTGTATAGCATTACAAGTAGAGATATATATCCTTATACAATTTTTCATTTGGGCCAATAGGATAGCAATTAGAAATTTTTAAAATTTATTCGTGTCTATGTTGATCACGTATGCAGAGCCTTACTACATAGAGATATTGGAAAAGTTTTAAATACATAATATGCAGAATGTGATAACAAACAATAATAAACATAACTATGAACCTCAAAAAACTTATAGTATCGGCGATAAATGGAAAAATATTTTAAGAGTTCAAATGGCATTTTTTTTAAAAATCAAAACTTCCTTATTTACTATTATTAAATATTGATATTCATACAATAGCAGAATATTATAAAGGACTACTGAACAACATAAAAAAAATTGACTTTCAACTGTTTGATATAGGGGCAAAATATAAAAATTTTATAAAAAATCTTTATTTCGTAAATCATTTCATAGAACAATGTAAGGAGAACAAAATATCCTTATACAATTTTTTAATCTAACCAATAGGATTCCAGTAAGAATAAGTTTTTTAAATTCATAAAAATGTTTAAAATTTTAGAAAATCATATCATTTTTATTTATAATTATTAAATGCTGATATTTACAATATAATAGTATACTATGAATGATAATCCCACAACATAAAAATGTCTCACTTTCAATTGTTAGAAATAGGAGCAAAATATAACAGATAAATTTACACTATTTTTTTGTACCCACTATTGTAGAGCATAGTAAGTAGAGAAATTAATCTTTATACAATTTTTCAAACGGACCAATAGGAATGCAATTGGAGTTTTTTAAGTTTTATACATTTCTATGTTGATCACGTATGTAGAGCCTTACCAGGCGGAGATATTGAAAAAATCTTCAAATATATATTGTGCAGGATGTGACAACAAATAACAGTGAATATAAGAGTAAACCACAACAGGCTTATAATTTCGGCGATAAATGGAAATAAACTATCTAAATTCAAACAGGATTTTTTCAAAAAATCATAACTTTGTTATTTAGAAATATTTAATGCTGATATTTATATTATAAGAGAATATTATCAAGGCCTACCGAAGGATAAAAAAAATCTAACTTTCAATTGTTAGAAATAGGAGCAAAATATAAAAGATAACTTTACACTATTTTTTTGTACTCAGTATTGTAGAGCATAGCAAGTAGAGAAATTAATCTTACTACAATTTTTCAAACGGACCAATAGGAATGCAATTGTAATTTTTATAATTTTATACATTTCTATGTTGATCACGTATGTAGAGCCTAACCAGGCGGAGATATTGAAAAAATCTTCAAATATATATTATGCGGGATGTGACAACAAACAACAATGAACATAACGATAAACCACAACAGGCTTATAATTTCGGCGATAAATGGAAATAAAATATGAAAATTCAAACAGGATTTTTTCAAAAAATCATAACTTTGTTATGTAGAAATATTTAATGCTGATATTTATATTATAAGAGAATATTATCAAGGTCTACTGACCGATAAAAAAATCTAACTTTCAATTGTTAGAAATAGGAGCAAAATATAAAAGATAAATTTACACTATTTTTTTGTAAACAATATGATAGACAATTGTAAGCAGAGTAATCTATCCCTTTACCATTTTTCAAATGAACCAATAGGAATAATAATAATAGGAATCAATAGAAAAGGTGTTATGATTTTTAGAATATTCCGCACCGTATTAGTTGCTGTTATTTTGAGTTCTGTTTATTCGTGTTCCCAGCACCCGAGTTCCCAGCGTTTTGAGTTCTGCCACGCCTCACTAGTGTCTAATTAAAACAAAGCATTGCGATGGCCCCAACGGGTGTTGACGCTATGTGATTTCTGCCCAGTGTTCTGAATGTCAACGTGAAGAAATTCAAGCAAGCGCGGGTAAACGGTGGGAGTAACTATGAATCTCTTACTTCCAAATATCCCTATTGTAGCTAGCGATATGGGCATGCCGCCAATGTTGCCGTAAGCTACACAGTTTGGCAAACATGGCGTCGCAGTCGGGACATTTGAGAATAAGAGGTTCTAAGGGCAATCGATCGACTTTACAATGCAAGCGCGTGTGCTTCCTCAACCCAGACTCATTTTTAAGAACACTTCCGCAGACACAAGGGAACCCCATGTCTAGAAGTCGCCAGGATCAGTCCAAAAGAGAAATCGCAGATCAGACCGAAAAGAAGAAAACAAAAAAAAAACGGAAAACAAACAAAGCGACCAGTGTAGAACGCTGCAGATCTCTGGAGACTCCACGTGGAACGCAGCAGATCTCTGGAAACACGCAGCAGATCCGTGGAGAAACAGCGTAACGGAACAGACTCTGGAGAGGCAGCTCACTGCAGCTCCCTCGATGTACCTAAGCTGCAAGCATGAACGCATACATAAAAGGGGAAACGGCTGCAATCCGGAAAGTTACTCGGATTACTGTTAATTAGTTTAAAATAAATCCTTTCGTTTAATTCCGAATCCTTGCCTGTCAAATCCTTGAAGTCAGGGAACAGATGGGAAACATCGCTATTTAAAACAACTTTATTTATTTACATGTACAGAAATAAACATAGACGGGCAGTAGAGAGAATTGAATTGCCAAGGCTCGTTGTCAAACAAAGAAACAGACAAATAATAGGAATTGTATTCCTAATTGAAAACAAAACACGAGAGAGAAAAATAAAACACAAGTTAAACTACGAAGGATATACGTCAAGTGAGATCATATCTTATAACTTTATTTATTTACATGTACAGAAATAAACATAGACGGGCAGTAGAGAGAATTTAATTGCCAAGGCTCGTCGTCAAACAAAGAAACAGACAAATAATAGGAATTGTATTCCTAATTGAAAACAAAACACGAGAGAGAAAAATAAAACACAAGTTAAACTACGAAGGATATACGTCAAGTGAGATCATATCTTATAACATTATGTTTTTGAGATAAGTAATAGTGGCGACTTATATATTAGATGAAGTCAATTAGGGTATCTGCTATCTAGTAGAGATACACAATTTCCAGTCATCAAATTAAACAGAGTTGAGATGTAAAACCTTATTTGTTAAAGCTGTGATACTTTAATAAGACCTTTAACTTAACGTGAATACTTTCGTACTAGCAAAAATCAATATCTCATTTGAACTATTAATTGCTTCTGGAGATTCAAAAGTGCTACAACGACGTAGGCAGCTTTCTTGCAGCCTCTTAGATATGTTATGGATGAGTAGCAGTTATCAGAAGATACTTAATATTTTATTAAACTATTTCACTTAAAATTTTCAAAGTCCAAAACACCACCAAAAATTTGGTAATTACACAAAATATGTATATTTACTAAATCTGCATCAAAATGTATTAAGCCAGTTATTTATAATGAATAATGAAAGAAAAAAAATATTAAAATATATTAACTGACAGAGAAGTTATTGAACTGCTCTACTTAAAATTTTCAAAGTCCAAAATGTCACTAGAACTCTATAAAGTTTTTGAATTAATATCAAAATATGTAAAGCCTATTGTATTCTATCAATAATTAAAAAAAAATCTTTTAAAAAGGTACAGGGAAGCGAAAAATAGCCGGTGCTCTAGTTTTGCAAAATGACTGTAAAAACTACTAAGTTATTAAAGTAGGAGAAATGGCACTTAATACAAGCATTACAGTAGACTAGAAGAAGCGTTTGATACCATTAGAATCTAAATTGACAATAAGGTAAACTATAGAAATCACTGCTCTAATTTTCGCTAAAAGAGGTAAAAAAACACGTAGGATAATAAAATTTCTAGAACACAACCTTATTAAAGCGTTGTAAGAGAAGACTAGAGCACACAAACTATAAAAAGCCGGGTTAAACTTGAAAATAAACCAGTACAAACGCTGCTCCAGATAACTGCTCTACTTTGGAATAAACCACAAAAATGGTATAAAAAACACGTCAACATAACAAGCACAGAGAGATCAGGCGAAAGGTGAATAGGCGAAGGCCAGAAATGGGCTCTTAGCCGGCAAAATGGAGCAGAAAAACAAAATGATCTAATTACGATACATCATGCAAAAGCGATAAGAAGGGTGTCAAAAGGAAAGGTGCTTAGCCACGGATTGCACGATGCAGTTTATTTAAATGTAAGTGATCCAGATACTGAGTTAATGCCTAAATTCAATTAAATGCAAATACTGCTCTACTTAAAAACTATAACAGCCAGCACTACGTATTATATATCAAAATGTAGGTAATAATTAGACAAATGCAAAAGTGTAATCAAAATTTCCGAAAAAGTTAAAGGCCGCCCAGGATGAACCAAATTCCGATCTACCACGTGCTAACCTACTTAGAAACTATAACAGCTAGATCAGCAATTAATATATCAAAATGTAAATCTAAGTGAGACAAATTGAGTGGTGTGCATATATTTTTCAGAAAAGTTCGATCTTACTTGGAAAAGCGGCAAATTCCGATCGAGCACACGTTGATCTACTTAAAAACTATATAAACCAGATCAACATGAAATACATCAAAAGATGCGTTTTGAAAAGATAAATTCAATGGTATAATTTAAATTGTAGAAAACAATTGTTAAAATATAAAAGACTTAGAATTTCCGATGTAGCACGTGTTGCTCTACTTAAAAATCACATTAACCAGATCAACATGAGATACATCAAAAGATGCGTATTAAGAATACAAATTCAATGGTGCAATCCGATTTAGAGAAAACTATTGTTCAAATGTGTAAATCTGAGAAATTCCGATGTAGCACGTGTTGCTCTACTTAAGAACCAGAGCAAATAGAAGGTTCGCGTTTTCACCAATCGCTAGATAAAATTAAACTATTTAAGACAAACAAATTTCGCGATGATCATATTATCCGTACAACGGGAAATGAAGTATGAAAGTGTGAAAAACCAAAACTTAAAATACTCACAGTTTTCACAAAAATGTACCAATAAAACCGGAACAAAAACATATAACACTTATCACGGTACTTATTACACGTAATCACACTAAAATTTGAAGTTTGGTGCACTTTGTAGCACAATTTAGAACAAAGTCATGCGGAGCAATGTTTCGCACGTCTGTTCAGTTCGACGGTCGTTGACAGGTTGACAGTGTCGGGCGCCCGACCCTATGCCTACAAGCGTTGGCGGGAGCTCTACAAAAAGGATAAGAAATCCCTTGTAGATCTACGCCTTCAAATTTACTAAAAAATGAATTACCCAAAATTAATTCTGAAGCTAGATTATCAAGTACAATAGCATCAAATTCTATTTCATTATTTTCAACAATAATTTTTTTTTGTATATTTTATGAGATGTAACTTGAAAATTTGTAATGCCCAATTTAATTTCCATAGATTTTTATTATATATTTGCAAATTTAATTTTTGAACTATACTTGAATCAATAAAATTTTCGTCAGCTGCAGTATCTAACAAAGTTTTTACAAAATTTGATTTTATATTTAACAATATAACAAGTTTAAAATTAGAACTAGTTACTAAATTACATAAATTACAATTAATTTGAACAGAGTTCTTAACTGATTGACCGAGCCTTCGTTTCTGGATGCTGAAACTGGCACCTCTACCCCAATTCCATCCTACATGTTTCCCTGCCTGGGGTTCGTTGCAGCGTCCGACGATCTCCTCTTCGGATAGTTGTTTCTGTAATGCCCTTCCATATTACACCCAAAGCAGATAACACGTCTATCATTTGATCCAGATGGTGTTTTCACTATCTTTATATCGTTTTCTACTTGCCTTGCAGTGATAACAAATTCTTCTATGTTTGTAATGCAAGCAGTACGAAGGAGAGGTTTTAATTGTGGTTTCATCAGTCCAATTATTAACGTTTTAACTATTTCGAATGATTCTTCAAAATAAAGTCTTTCTTGTAAGAGGAACTTGTTTCTGACGAATTCTTCGCTGTCTTGATTTGCTTGCTGAGGTATTGTTCTTAATTTTGTCTTTACTTCGTTTATACGTAGGCAATTATCAAATCTTGTCAAAAAGGCTTTACTGAAATCTTCCCAACTTTGTAGACTTGATTGAATAGATTGCCACTATTTTAAGGCCAATGATTTTAATCGACTTGTAATTAGTAAAACCCACATATGATTCTCTAATTTATAAGTTTCTAAGATTTTAAAATAAGCTAGGATCTTCTTCTAAATTTCCCGAAACTGTGGTAAAGACCAGTCCAAAATACATTTAAGAGGGATATCGTTATTAATAACTTGTGAAACATTAAGCACATTTGCTGGCTGTGACGATGCTGTTTGGGTTCTATTTGAAATTTCCGTTACAACAGTTGTTAAATTATTCATGTTTTCTATCAATTTTTGAATTGTCATTTCGCAATGTTTTAATTTATTATTTACATTGGTGGAGCAAGCATCCCAAGTATAATTTTGTACACTTCTATCTTCTCGCCAACCAATACAAAAATAATGTTGCCATTTTTGACAAACATCACACTGAACCCAATTTAATAAATCACCTTCTGGATTCAAACATACTCCAATTTCACATTTTTCACTTTGTTCGGGCGCCATTGATGAAGTCTTTTCACAATCTTTTTATTTTCTCACACAGAATAAAATTACAATTAATTCATACGCAAAATTGTCAACTGTCTACATATAATTCTCTATATGAAAAGTAATAGGTAATAATAATTCTATATCAAGCTTCACCTAGCTAATCGCGAGTCCAAAATATCGATGCTGAGAGGTTCAAAGACACCGAAGACCTAGAAGACAAAATAAGACGAGTCATATCCGAACTGTTTGCTGAAAGTAAGTAACTTTGCTGTTGTGAATTAGGTCACCCGCAAAGGCTCTGCAGAAAACAACAGAGAAAATAAATGAATAAAAGGAGTCGGAAAACTAAATCGACTCGTAATCCACTAGCTTCAGAACTATTAGTTATGTTGCATCCTTTTATTAACTAACAGCCTCTATATAGATGGTTCTATCGACAGAAGATTGCTTAAAATGTTACTGGTTACGGGTGCGACAAAAGCAGTAATTAGACCCAACTTAGCAAGAAAAATAGGCCAAAAACATCTACTTCCAACCTAGTGGCAGATACAGACAGCCACAGGAGAACAAGCTACCGCATCTGGTGAAATGGATTTGGCCATTACTGTTGGAAACACATGCATTAAACATCGTGTGCTAGTAGCTGACGTAGAAGATAAATTTATTCTCGGCATGAACATTATGAGAAAGCATGGATTTAAACTTGACCTGAAGAATGGATTGATGATGGTCAATGATGAAGAACTGGTATTAAGTACACGAGACTCTCGCAGAACGAAGTGAATCGATCGTGGAAGCACAGTTAGAAGGCAGCTTCTGTGAGGAAAATATTATCAAATACGCCAAAAAATGATGACGCCAAAACTGGTACTGGTGTTGTAATTAGAAAAGCCTTGCTCAAAACTGACAATAAAATCCCAGTTTGAAATAACATCAATTTTTATCCCATTCTACTAAAGAAAGGAACCATAGTAAGACAACAAATCCTCTGAAGTTCCAAATATACTAATGAAAGAGTTGTCAACATCGTTCCAGGAATTGACCACCGACCAGAAAATGAAGGCTAAGAACTTGACTGGGAAGTTTCAAGATGTATTCCAAGTCGACAAGAAGGACAAAGGAAGAACGAATGTAGTTCATCATAAAGTAGACACCGGAGACGCAAAACCCAACCGCCAAACAGCAAGAAGACTACCACTGGCTAAGCGGGGAAGAAGCAAAAGAAATTATTGGGGACATGAGGACGGAAGGTGTGATCGAACCTTCAAGCAGTCCATGGGCTTCACCAGTTGTACTAGTGAAGGAGAAGAATGGATCTACAAAATTTTGCGTCGATTATGGTCAACTTAATAACATGACGAAGAATGATAGCTACCCGCTACCACGAATACACGATACTCTGGACACTTTGGCTGGGTCAAAGATTTTCTCTACCCTGGATCTAAAGAGCGGGTACTGGCAAATAGACTTGGAGAAGTTTATTATCTTGGATATGTGGTTTCTGGCAAGTATATTATAGTTGACTCTGAGAAAGTAAGAGCTGTGATTGACTCACCAGTACTGAGACATAAACACGAATTAAGAAGTTTCCTTGGTCTGTATACGTACTACCGACATTTGTCTGGATTTGCCAACAGGCCATTGTCAAGGCTTACTGAAGAAGGTAGAAAATTTATCTGGGAGATAGACTGCCAAACCACATTTAAACAACTAAAACATTTCTTGGCAAGTGCATCTGTTATCGTTTTCCCGACAGAGAGTTCATTCTAGACACAGATGCCAGCAACTTTGGAATTGATGGCGTTCTTTACCAGATACAGGACAAACAAGGGAAGGTCAGTGCCTACTTTAGTAAGACCTTGTCAAAACCAGAGAGGAATTACTGTATCACTAGAAAATAACTTTTGTCAGTCGTGACCTTCGCAAGAAACAAGAGAATGACTCGGACTTAAAGATCATACTGAATTGGAAACATGCCGATAGCAGACCTTTTTGGGAAGATGTTGCATGACATTCACACAGTTTATACTCGTACTGGGCGCACTGGGAATATATTGTAGTTGAAGAGGGAAATAAATACATAGTGGTAGTAATGGATTACTTCACTAAGTGGGTTGAGACCTATTCATTTCCCAACTAGGAATCCTTAACTGTCGCTGAAGATTAAGTAAAAGAATGTATCTGCCGATTAGGAGTACCGCGAGGAATACATTCCGAGAAAGGAAAGAATTTCGAGTCTGCTCTGTTTCAAAATATCTGTAAGACATTGAGAATCAACAAAAACAAAACATCCGTAGTCCGGTGGTAAGTTTGAACAGATGAATAAGACAATCAAACGATATTTGTCAAAGGTAGACTCTTACCATCAACGAGACAACAGAGCAGACACCAGCTAACATCTTTTTCTGGCGGGAGTTGCGCTTATCATGCGACCTGATATTTGGCAGTAAACCCGGTGAAGATCTAGTCGGTGAAAACTAAGTAACTTACGGACTTACGGAGAAGAAGTCTGTGTAAGCATTCAAGATACCAGCTATCGAATGAAGGATCAGTACGACCTCAAGGCTGGAAATGGAGGATATCAACCTGGAAATTTGGTGTGGCTTTACAATTCACAAAGGCATCGCGGTTTGTCACCAAAGCTGCAAAGGAATTGAGAAGGTCTATACGAGATCATCAAGAGGATCTAGTCGGTGAAAACTACGTAACGGACTTACGGAGAAGAAGTCCGTGTAAGCATTCAAGATGCCGGCGATCATGGAAAGCCATTTCACTGGTCACAAGGGACGGTAAAGCGTGACCAGGGAAGAACAACGAGATCTGTTCATCGTTTCTTCAGATTATTTCCTCGCTTATTATGAAGTGAAAGACATTAGAATGTCCCGCGGTATCACTTCAGTTTTTACAAGAAAATTTGCCGAGTTCAAGTACGGGCCGACCAACATCCATCTGTCGGGAGAAAGCTTTAACTGAAGGATGATAACGCAGAACATAAGCGGTACATTTACCACCTGATTACGAAACAATACTTAAATCAGAAGCCGTCATACCGCAGTTTGTGTGTGAAGGACCATCTAATGAAGAACATCATGAAGCTGAGAGTACCAAAGATAGGCTGACACTAGATGGTTTAGACTGGAGCATTAATAGAAGCATGCTAGAGACAGTCTTCTGCCTTACCGGATTGGAAATTCTAGTCTGCAGCTTCAACACTAAAGGAAAAGAAAAGTTCAACGGGACCGTCGACTGTTACTTCTTCAAGACCTCCAAGAAAGAATATACTTTTGTTCACTTCTTTATATCAAGGCCCGCTAATTCCAGGTTAAAAAATGACGTTTATTCCGTTTTTTCCGTCATGGCACTCTTATTATTGTCATATTTTAATCAAATTAATATAAAACTTCAGATGCATTTTTCTCAAAAAAATCGTTATGTTAGGGTATGATAATATTATATCATTAAATTCAGAATAAAATTGTCTATTGAATAAGCAATTAAAAAAAATAGGTTCACATTTAAAATAAAAAAGTTGGGATCCATATTTTGAGAATCACTGGTTTTAAAAATTTTTTGTTTGTTTCATGTTAATAGTGTTGCAAAATAGAAATTGTTTGCTCATTTAAGCGACCTCGTAGCTCTTATAGCTCTCGAGATAGCAATAGTGGACAAAATAAAATGAACACCCTGTATATATATATATATATATATATATATATATATATATATATATATATATATATATGTAAATTTAAGTTATTCTTGCGGGAACAAGTGACAATTTTACATTTATCAACATTCAAAGCTAATTTGTCTTTTTCACACTATAATTGCATGTGACCAATATTTTGTTGTAAATGTAAGCAATCATCGTTTGTTATCATTGTGCAAGATTTGAACCTTGTGGTACTATTTTGCAATAAACTCGTTTCATGTTGATACATTGTATGTTACTATTTGTTCTCTGTCAGATATATAAGACGAACAAAATTTAATTATGTTGATGTTTAAACCAATGTCTGAAAGTTTTTTTCACAAGATACCGTGATCTATTCGGTCAAATGCTTTTGCAATATCGGTGTATACCGCATCAACTTGACCACGAAATTGTGAAAAAGAGCACGTATTTGTCACCGTTGATCTCTTACATATAAAGAAATGTTGATACGGCGATATATAATTCTTTATCTGTGAAAATATTTTTTTATGCAAAATTATCTCGAATTTAGTAATTCAGCTGGAGAATTTTGACCATTTTTTGACATAGACCTGTATTGTAGTAAATCTATATATGGGTCTGAGTTTGAGTTTACTGATTTCAAAAGTAATTTTTTAATTGTACCTTTGGGTCTTTCAACAAGTCCATTAGACTTGAGATAATATAAACTATAAACTAAATGTTCAATATCTCAACTAAATAAAAAGTTTTTGAATGCTTTAGAATGAAAAGGCGTACCTCCATCTGACATTAACTGACATGGAATGCCATGACGAGCAAAAATATATTTCAATTTCTTTATTACTAATTGACTAGAAGTGCTTTTATATATTAATGATATTTCTACATACTTTGAGAAATAATCAACTCAAACTAAATAAGTAATAAATCCATGAAATCTATACCTACTTTTGACCAAGGTACTAGTTCAGTTTCGTTTGGTTTAAGAAGTTCTTTTCTATTATTATTTTTATATTTTAGACATGTTTCATAATTTGAAATAATGTTAGTGAAATTTTTATACATGTTTGGCCAATAAATAAATCTTTTGACTGAATCTATACAACGTTTAATTCCAAAATGACCTTCATGAATAAGATTTAGAATTTGTTTATGTAAAATTGTTAGAATCTTTGCCCTTTAAATAGCAAACCATCTATAGATGGATGTTATAACATGAATTTCATCGTAATATGTATAATATGGTCTTGCTTCTATGTATATCTAACAAATATTTGTTTTTAGGCCAACCATTGTAAAAATATTCTGATAGTTTCATTAATGTAGAATCTACTATAGACTTTAATCTTTAATCAGAAATGGCAAGATTTGATTTTAATAAATTTATGTGTAAATCTAAATTATGATCCATTTCGTGTAAAACTGTTTCATTTAAAGGTGCACGGGACAAAGTGTCTGCTATATAGATTTCTTTACCACTTTTATAAATTACTTTTAAGTCATAGCTTTGTTATTTAAGTAAGAGCCTTTGTAAATGCTGCGGTACTTTATATAGTGGCTTATCAAATAAGACTACAAGAGATTTACAATCTGTTTCAACAATTACTTGATGACAATAAACATATTGATAAAATCGTGTAGAACCAAAAGTGATAGTAAGAAGCTCTTTTTCAATTTGTGCATAATTACTTTGACTATCTGTCAATGTAGCTGACGCATACGCAATAGGTCTCGAGTCCTGAAGCATGACAGCACCCATGGTATACTGAGATGAATCACAAGATAAAATTAATTAATACAGGTAAATATATTATTAAATATTTTAGCCTATTAAATTCTTTATCACGAGCTTCATGCCAATACCATTCTGTATTTTTCATTAATAAATTTCTTAAATATATCGTTTCGTTTGATAAATTTTTAATAAACGGTGATAAATATGTTATCATGCCAAGAAATCTTTGTAATGACGATATATCTATTGGTTTTGGCATATCAGTTATAGCTTTAATTTTAGAATTATCTGCTGAGACGACTTCTTTGTTAAATTTATGATCTAAATATATGACTTCAGTACGACACATTTTTTATTTCGTTTCATTAAAACGTAGGCCGACTCCTCGAGCTCTTTCAAAAACTTTACGCAATGTAGCATCATGTTTTTGTTTTGTAGAGGCATGAATTAAAAAATCATCTAAATAAATAATTAAATTAGGTATGTTTTTAAAATTCTCTACCATAGCAGCATGAAACAATTCTGGCGCTGACTTAATACCAAAAGGTAATCTGTCAAAATGCCAACGACAAAAAGAACAAATAAATGTACATAACTTAGATGACTGCTCATCTAATGGTAACATCCAAAAACCTGAATTAGCATCTAAAGTTGAAAAATATTTTTAATTTACTAAATTTGCTTTAACAGATTCTATTGTTGGAAGAGGGTAGTAACATCTGTCAATAGCTCGATTTAAATTTCTTGGATCTAAACATAGTCTAATAGCACCTGTCTTTTCTTTGCTATTACTATTGCACTGATCCATGGCGTTGCTTCACTAACTTTACTAATTACTCCCATGGCTTCCATCCTAGCTAATTATTTTTTGAGGTCTTCGTATATATAAATGATACTTTTCTGGCTGGTTCAATAACGGAATCAATATTATTATATCTATTGAGATATGAACTTTAGTTTTTAGTCAACCTAGACCTTTAAATACATCGGAACATTATTTTAAAAATATTTTAGACTCTGCATTAACACTGGAATTAATTGGAGTTATTTCATTTGACGATACATGATTGACTTTTTTAATTAAATTCAGATTAATACAAGTTGATAATCCTAATATCGTACGACATTTAATATCTAGCAAATGAAATTTAATATTGTGACAAGAATTGTTATAAATACATTTTAATGTAATTTCACCTATGACTTTGAGATTTTCTCCACTAAATGTTAAAATATTGACTGAAGACTTATTGATGTTAGTATTTTTGTAGTTTTTTAAACATAAAAATGTTTTATATGACATTATATTAGCTTGAGCACCAGTATCAAGTTGACAAATTAATTTACAATCATCAATATTTAGTGTAATGTCCTAGGATAATGGCTTAATTGCTAAATTATTACTATTTACATGTAGAGCATCAATACAAAATTGGTAGCTGCTTTCACTTTTATTATCACGATAGTCTTGATTATTTAATTGTTTGACATATTTATTTTTATTTGATTGACAACATTTAGCAAAATGCCCTATCTTACCACAATAATGACATTTACTATTCTCAGCTGGACATTTGTATCGATGTATCTGACCACAGTGACGGCACGTTGACTGACGTGAATTGACTTCTTGATTTTTGTAGAATCTTGTGACTTGTAGCTAGAACCTTGAAACTGTACCTGACGTCTGACAAGTCGATCAAAATCCTGCTCGCACTTTTTAGGTTGTTTCTTGTGGATAGCTTCTACAAACGACGTTTCTCGCTCTACTCCTTTTCTTGCAGCTACTGTAGACTTTATTAATTCTAATGTTATGTCTAATTTATTTATTTATTTTATTTTTTATTTATTTATTATAATCTATCCAACAGGATCGAAGATCCTAATTACAGGACGATTGTATAAATTAGAAAAAAAATACATATGGTACAAATAGATAATGAAAAACTAACAAAATAATAGTAACATCTAATATATAAAATATTAAATATTTTAACAAGCATCTAAAGATAAGATATTGAAGATTATTTTTTTAAATTTCTTAAACGAGTCACTGAAGATATCAACGGTAGTTTTGCTATTACACACCACATTATGTAAATTGTTACAAAGCTGCCTCAACGGAGATTTTAATTCATAATTGGTCCTCGCAAAGTTACATTTAAAAGGCAATTTTTTTCTACAAGTTATACGCGGATCATTTTTTGTTATCAGACCTAGAGAAATAGGATCGCCTAGTATACCATTAATTATTTTATAAAGGTAGAGACAACTTTGTAGTTTTCGCCGCGAGTCTAAACTCAAAATGTTCATTTCCCGTAATAACTCATTGTAGTCGTAGTCGAAATTAGGCTACTCTCCGATGGATTTGAAATAACAATATTTTAAAAATTTCCTTTGAATTGTTTCTAGACCAACAATATACTTAGAATATATTGGATTCCAAACCTGTAAACAGTATTCCATCCTCGACCTAACAAATGCATAATATATTTTTTTTAATGTACAGATTCTTTTAAATGAACTACTATTTCGAATAATGAAACCTAGACTTTTGTAGGAAGATTTAATAATATAATTAATGTGGTCACTAAACGACATTTTATTATCAAAAATAACACCAAGGTCTTTACACTGTGTTATACGTTCCAAAGTATTGCCTTCCATCGTATACTGAAAAGTATAGACAAATATTTTAACAAGGTAACTCATTATTTTGCACTTACTAAAATTAAAGAAAAAATTAGAGGTCTGACACCAAGTTAAAAGATTGTCGATATCGTTTTGCAAAAGCGTGCAGTCGTGAATTGAGTTTATAGTTCTAAAAATCTTTAAATCATCTGCATACATTAATACTTTAGAGTTCTTGACTGTATCAACAATGTCATTAATAAACAGGAGAAATAGTAAAGGACCTAAATTGGATCCTTGTGGGATTCCTGACGTTGCGAAGTAAGATTTAGATTTGAAGTTATTGTACTGTACACACATTTCGCGAGATTTTAGAAAAGTTGAAAGAAAAGTTGAAAGAAACAAAACCAAGTGTGACGAAAGTTGAAAATTAGTAATTATCTTTTCTAAAAGAATATTATGATCTATACGATCGAATGCTTTCGTAAAATCAGCATAATATATCCACTTGATTATTGTCATGTAACGAATTCATTGTGAACTCGGTAAAATTTATTAAATTAGTTGTAGTTGATCTGCCTTTAATAAACCCATGTTGATGGACTGTGATGTTGTTGGAGACAGTATTATAAACATATTTATAAATTATAGACTCGAATACTTTAGAAATATGAGACAAAATGGCAATAGGTCTGTAATTTGCTAATGTTTGTTTTGTCACCGGATTTAAATATTGGACAGATAAATGAAGTTTTTAAAGATGTAGGGAATTTTAGTTTGGTTAGTGATAAATTAAATAAATAATGAAACGGAGCAATGACGCATTCACAACAACCTTTAAGTATATAAGCAGGAATATTGTCAGGACCAGGATTACGGGAGGTATCAGTTTGCGAATGGCATTCATGATATCATCTTCAGTAATATACGGTATGCTTATACTACCATGATTATTGGATATGTTTAAAGTAGGATCGGATAAATCTGAATTAACAAGGTATACACTCTTAAAAAAGTCAGCAAAACCTTGTACAATATCGGGCGTACTATCAAAACTAAGTTCACTATTTAAATGCATATGGCCTGGTATAAGAGAACATCGCTTTTTCTTGTTAATATGAGACCAAAGTTTTGAAGGATTGGCAGCAACGGTATTCTCTACATGAATAATGTATTTTGAATAAGCCGCTTTTATGTCTCTTTTTATTTGGGACCATAAAAGACGAAATTCTGTTAAATGGGATTCATCACTATGGATTTTGTATAATGTGTGACAATTTGTTTTTAATTTGATGTTATTAATTATATCCGGAGTAAACCAAGGTGGATAGGAACTATGCTTCTTGTTAACTCTTGGAATACATTTATTTATAATACTATAAACTATGTTATAAAATAAACCAAAAGCAGTATCTACATCATCTTGCATGAAAACAGTCTGCCAATCTACATTTAATAGTGAATGGTACAATAAATCAAAGTTGGCTAAGCGAAAATTATATACAGGTTTGTTATTATTAAAAGTATTGTTACAGGTCTTGTTTAGTGTGGGAGATTCCAACTCAATATTTAAGGTCGGGTGATGCGGATCATCTACAACAAAGGGATCAAGGTTTGATGAAACTGAGCAATTTATATTAGACAGTACTACGTCTAAAATTCGGTCATGAAAATTAGTAATATCATTATACTGAACACAATTTAAATATGAGGTGAAATTTACGTAGGAGGAAATAATGTTATCACAGTATCCGCTTCTAATAAAATTTATTAACTTTGAAATGTTTAAATCACCAACAATCAGGAAGTTATTATGAAGTAGTGGTAAAAATTATTCAAGCGAATCAATAGTGTATATCATTTGTTCAACAGAAATAGAAAGAGGACAATAAAGTACAATTAAATAAATGAAAACATTTGATGAGAGAAAAATTTTAACACAAACTAAATCAGTAGTACAATTGGAAGGTAAAGTAATAGTAATTGACTCAGATTTGTATTTGTTATTAATAGCACACAATACACCACCACCTCGTTTCTTATTTCTCCTAGATACGTCCCTGTTGGTTCTGTAAATATCGTAATTATGAGTAAAAAGTTCATTATTAAGTACACTGTTATTCAGCCTAGTTTCCGTAAGTCATATGATGTCAAAATGAGATGAACAACACGAGTTATAGAAAATTTCAGTTTTCGTATTCAGACCTTTAACATTCTGATAATGTGCATAATAATGATAAGATAAAGAAAGAAAACGAACAATATAAGTTAAAAATGAAAATAAACTAGAAAATTCACAGTGTATAAACCTTAGATTCACAGAGAACAGGTAAATACTTAGAAAAAGTTCAATGACCAGACTAATTGAATTAATAAACAAAAGTGACTCGATATGACAATACAACTGAGAGAAGATAAAAATCAATCTTCAATTCTAAAAATATAAAATTTACATACAAAAAATATAACTAAAATTTTTAAAAAAATTTCAAAAACTAAATAAACAAGCAAATTGACGCTCCAAGAAATAGTACAAAAACAATTTTATAAAACTAAGTTCAAACAATAAATTAATCTAAAATGAAATCTGAAGTAGTTATTTTTTTCACAGTGTCATTAATTTTAGCAAAAATAACGCCGTTGTTGGACCAAACATTTCTAAAACCAAATTTATTACAGGCAGTTTTGTAAAGATCAAGTCTAATTTTAGTTAAATCTTCCTTGATTATTATTTTGGTTCCTTTTAACAGTTTATGAGATTTTAAAATTCTTTTTCGAATTTTGTAGCTGGTGAATTTTATAATTATGGGACGGGGCTTTGAATGTCCGGTAGAAATAAAGTTTTTTCTTTTACCTTTGCGATGGAATCTGTCAATATCACTGGCATTTACACATATTTTTAAAGTTTCACTCCACAATGCACGCACACGGTCTTCAGTGTTTTCATTAAGTTCTTCTGGAACGCCAAAGACACGAACACAATTTCTTCTCGAATACTGTTCTAGATTGTCTACTTTGTCCTCCAGAATTTTATTTTGTGCACTGAGATCAGTGATGATGTTCTCGTAGTATTGTTTCTGCTCTTCCAGTTTTTTATCAATTTTTTTGCAGACTTTATCGATAAGTTTATCAATAAATGAGGCGTCAGAAAGGATAGCAGAAACCGATTCTTTGATAATGACTTCCCAGTAAGCACAAATATATATGATACATATCTACAAAATAACATTAGATACGTACTTGACATATTTTTTGTTATGTATCGTGTACGTAACATACAAATTACAACTTTGAAATTATTTTGTTAGGTTTGCGATATGTACTCAGAAAGTAATTTTATTTATGTTTACAAGATTATATATACTGTAAGTAACACAAAGGATATAATAAATATTATATAAAATATGTTATAATTTGGTACATAAATCAATTTATGTAAGCAACTTTACATACAGATTACATAATATACGAGACATATTAATAATTTCTTGAATTATGTTTCAGATATGTAACAAAATTAATGTATCATAATGTACATAAAATATGTTGCCAGGCAGTGTAGTAACTAATTATATACAAGCAAACTTATATACGTAATACATAAGGCACGGTACATCGTAATTTTTAAATATTTCAGTATCACTTAAGTAACATAAATGATATAACAAAAATTATATAAAATATGTTTTAATTTTGTATATAGATCAATTTACGTAAACAAAATTACATACTAGTTACGTAACATACGAAATATCTCAATAATTTGTTGAAAAATGTCTCAGATATGAAACAAAATTAATGTATCATATTATATATATATATATATATATATATATATATATATATATAATATATTACCATTCAGTTTATTGACTAATTATATATTACCAAATTTATATACTTATATAATAAGGCATGATACATATTCGTCATTTTTAAATATTTTAGTTTCAGTTAAGCAACATAAATGATATAACAAAAATTATATGAAATATATTTTAATTTGGTATATAGATCAATTTATGTAAACAACTTTACATACTAGTTACGTAACATATGAGACCTCTCAATAATTTGTTGAAAAATGTCTCAGACATGAAACAAAATTATTACCATTCAGCTTATTAACTAATTATATATTAGCAAATTTATACTTACTTACTTACTTAATCCTAGGCCTCTTATACCTTACGGTGTCGAGGCATTTGGGGCTAGAAAACGTTTCCATGCCCCTCGGTCACGCGCCAGTTTTTCTGCATCTTTCCAATTGGTGTTTCTCCTGGTCAATGCTTTCCCCACTTCACTGTTCCAGGTTCTTGATGGTCTACCTCGCTTTCGCTTTTGGTCAATTCTCATCTTCCAGATCTTCTTCACCTTCCTATTTTCACTCATTCGCACCATATGTCCGAACCACATCAATTGTTTCGTCTCTAGTTTTTCCAGCACGGGTTCAACTTCACACCACTCACGTATCACCTCGTTTCTCACTCGTTCCCGTCTCGTCACACCAACCGCTGCACGTAAGTATTTCATCTCACTCGCCTGGATTTTACTTTCAGTTCGATCATTTAGGGCCCACGTTTCTCCACCATACAGAAGGACCGGCTGATATACTGTTTTGTAAATTTTTATTTTTGTGCGCATGCTCACCTCCTTCTTTCTAATAAATGCTTTTTTTAGCGCATGAAACAATATCGTTGCATTATATATCCTGTTATTTATTTCAGATTCCATCTCGCCCTGTGCGTTTATTTTTGCACCCAGATATTTAAAGTCCGTGACTTGTTTGACATTTGTTCCATTTAAATTTACATGTAAATTTTCTTGGGTTTTCGAAATAAGTAGCAGTTCAGTTTTCTCAATATTAATTTTCATTCCGTATCTCTCCAGACACTCATACCATACATCTAAATTATTTTGCATATCCCTTTCATTTTTCGCCATAATTACAAGATCATCAGCATAAATCAATTCCGATAGTGTTACTTGTTCTAGTTTATATTTGCCCATTCTTGTTTTCTTCATTTTTTCCTTACATTCTTTTGCAATTTCATCCATGATGACAATAAAAAGTAGTGGACTTAACACTCCTCCCTGTCTGACTCCTACCCTGGTGATAAATTCATTTGATGTATGGTTATGAGTTCTTACTTGATTCCGAGTAAGTCTATATATGCTTTTTATAGCTTGTAGCAACTTATGTTTCACTTTCCTCTTGGTTAGAATTTTCCATATTTTTTCCCTTGGTGCACTATCAAACGCCTTCTCTAGGTCCACAAAGCATAGCAGTAGTCTGTTATTGTACTGTAATATTTTTTCTGAGAGCTGTTTTATCGTAAAAATAAGATCGGTCGTACCTCTCCCTGGTCTAAATCCACATTGGTTATCATCTAATGTTTTTTCAATGGTACGCCTTAATCTTCCCTGTAGTATTATTTCATATACTTTGCTGGCAACCACCAACAGTGATAAACCTCTGTAGTTTGAGCACTTCTGCACTTGTCCTTTCTTATACAGGGGTAGAATTGTTGCAAGTGTCCAATCCCAGGGTATGCGTCCGAGATTCCAGCTCTTTTCAATTATTTTGAACAGTAGCTGTAGTGGCTCGCCATCCATGTATTTAATCAACTCCGCTTTAATATTATCGTGTCCTGCTGCTTTGCCATTTTTTAGCCTTCTCAGCGATGTGTGAAATTCTTCGAAGGTAATTTCATCTTCCTGATCCTCAGTGTAGTTGATATTTTCGTCTTCGTTGATGCTCACTTCCATTTCATTTGCGTCGCCCATTAGTATTTCCATAAAATATTCTTGCCACCTGTCTATAATTTCCTTATCTTTCAGCAACAATTGACCTTCTTTATCCTCTATTCCAATGCTTTTTGAATTTTTATTACCTCTTAAATTTTTTAGGGTTCGATATAGGAGTTTTGAATTTCCCTTACTGTCCCTCTCCATCCTATTCCCAAATTCCTCCCACTGTTGTGTTTTGGCTTGTTTAATTTGTTCTTTTACCAGTCTTCTTTGGGTTTTGTATTCTTCATATTTAGCACTGTTTCTATTACTGAGATATGCCTTCCATAATTTCTTCTTTTTTGCAATTTCTATTTTTATGTTTTCATTCCACCATGATGCACATTTAAATTTTCTTCCTGTTGTTACTCCGCATGTGTCTTTTCCCACTTTACATACCAATTCTTTAAATATGTTCCATAGTGTTTCCAGATCTTCCTCTTCTTTCCATTTTGTGCTTGCCACTGCATCGTTCAATTTCTTGCAGTATTCCTTTCTAATGTTTTCACCTTGAAGTTTGTGTGCTTTAATACACACTTGTGTATATCTGTTGTCCTCTTTCATATTTTTGAATTTTTCTTGTTTTTTCCAATTCTTCAATTTAATTTCTACCAGATAATGGTCGGAGCCAATCTCATGTCCTCTTTTAACACGTACGTCGTTAACTTCGTATTTATACCTGTTTTGGACCAGCACTAGATCTATTATAGATTGTTCATTTCGTGAGTCCATTACTCTTGTATACCGATGTATATCCTTGTGCTCGTAAAAGGTATTGCATAATCGCATGTCATTCAGTATACAGAAGTCAATTATTCTTTGTCCATTTGTGTTCTTTGTGGTTTCTCCGAATGGACCTACTGGGTACTAACTTTCTTTACTCTTTCCGACTCGTCCATTAAGATCCCCAACTATTATACACTTATGGCCTATTGTATCCATTTCGTCTTGTAGCTGGTCCCAAAATATATCTTTTGCTTCTTTACTTTCATTTTCAGAGGGCCCATATACAATTAAGATAGTCATTTGCTCATTTTGCTTTTTCTTCACATCGATTCTGAGTAATCTCTCGGAACAAGTTTTCCAATTTCTAATACACTGGAACCAATCTTTATGTATCAATACCGCAACTCCCGCTGCAGCCCGTTCTGTTTCCTCTACTCCTGTAAATATCAGATAATGTCCATTTTTCAGGGTGATAAGACCTTTTCCTTTCTTCTTCGTTTCCGTTATACCTAAGAACACCATGTTTGTTTTCTCAAATTCTTCAATAAGTTCGTCCTCTTTTCCATTGATGCTCTGAATATTCCACACACCCATCTTCCAATTTTCTTCCTTTACTTTGTCTTTTTGTAATCTTAAGCCATAGCCATATTCGTTGCCGTTGTTATCTTTTCTTCCTGTTTTTATCCATGTCATTTTGCAAATACAATAAACAACAATATGCTGCAAGACTTTTAAGTAAATTATGAAGGTCTGATAGTTCTATACGTAACATGTTTTGACAAATGATTTAATTTCTTCGAACTTCACGTAATAAAATAGAGGGTTGAAATGCATATGAATCAAAATAAGAACACCTGCTCAAAAAATGAGCGTTATTTGAATTATTCCTATAACTCTTTTGTATATGAAGAACAGAATGTCAATTAATTGAATTATTTTTAAAAAAATAATGTTTCTGCTTTTGTAGGAATAATAAATTGTACTCTTTCGTCTTTCATATTCTTTTGTACTGCTTATTTGCATAATTTTGTATATTTCTTTCCTTTTTATATCTTTCTCTACATTTCTTATATATACATATATCATTTTATACGGATTTAAATAATAAATAATAAGTACAAACCAACATATGTTCTGAGTATTTGTATCATAATTACTAGTATAAATTTATATGTTATAACCAATTATGACAAACTTTAATTGTCAGAAAATTCTAATTATACCATATACAATTTCTAAAATAATAATAATATATATTTTGCTCAATATTATAAAGTACGGATACATAGTTCAGTTAACAATATCTTTGTCCATTTTCAAAATTAATGTAGTTTAATATTCGTACTATACTTGTCAAAGTTACTTCATCACACATTTTGTAACATTGACTTATATAATTTAAAACGTCAAAATTTAAAATAATTAAATATGTTTTTTTATAAACTTAAAATATAGGTAAAACCTTTGCTCAAGACTATTATTCATGATATTGTTTTTAAATTTTTGATATCAATGTCCTTTAATAAGATACAATCGTTTTAAGTTCATAGACAGATTGTCAAAAGTGACGGATGACGGCGTGATTCTTCTTAAATTTAGACATGGCCTCTGGGATCCATTGTTTCCATGCAGCATTTGTGCACAGTTTTAATTTTTTTACACGAAAACTACTAACAGTAAAAATATAAGACACTCAAAAGGCACGAGATCTCATTAGCCCTCACATATTAAAATTATAACAATCACTTGCATGGTTCAGGCTGTAGGCCTTTACAAATATTACTCGATGCTCGTGATGAATCTATAGATATATAGTGATTCAACCCTTTTAGTATAGGAGACTAGCGAATGCTTTGATAGCTAATTTTATTACTGCAAGGCAGGTCTTGTTGAATGCTTTCATTTAATATCAAATACAGTGTACTTCCGGCAAGTAATTGTAAAAAAAAAACAAATGCAGATCAACTTGGCAATTATTTGTCACTTCTGTACATCAGCCCTCACCAAGACATTTAATTTGATATCAAACATGACATATTTCTGACAAATTTTTCCAAAAAACGAAAACGGGTCAACATGAACCATTTCTGTCAATTTTACATGTCAGCTCTCCTCGAGACCTTTCATTTTATACCAAACATGATATACTTCTGACAACTTTTTGCAATAAACAAAAGCCGATCAACATGAAACTTTTTTTTTAAGACTGGACATCAGTACTCAACGAGACCTTGTATTTGACACCAAACACGATATACTTCTGACAACTTTTTGCAGAAAACAAAAGCCGATCGTCATGGAACATTTTTGACATATCTGCTCGCCAGCCCTCATCGAGTCCTTTTATTTGATTCCAAGAACGATATTCTTCTTACAACCTTTTCGCAGAAAACAAAAGCCGATCAACATAGACCATTTTCGTCAGTTCTGCACGCGAGCCCTCAACAACACCTTTTATTTGAAACATGATATACTTTATACAACTTTTTGCAGAAAACAAGAGCCGATCGACATAGATCATTTTTGTCAATTCTCTATGCGAGCCCTCGCCCGAGACCTTTCATTCGATACCAAACACGACATATTTCTGACAACTTTTTGCAAAAAACAAAAGCCGATCGACATGGAACATTTTCATCAAATTTGCATTTCAGCCCTCAGCGAGACCTTTTATTAAATACCAAACACGACATACTTCTATTATCTTTTTGCATAAAACAAAAGCCGATCAACATAGAAAATTTTTATTTCTGCACACCAGCCCTTCCCGAGACTTTTCATTCGATACTACTTTCGACCTACTTCTAACAACTTTTTGCGAAAAACAACAAATGCAGGTCGTCATGACACATTTTTTTGTCATTTCAAAACCGGCCCTTTAGTTTCTTCATAAATTGGCAACACTGTTTTTATTAAAAAATTGTAGTTAATTTTTAATTTATAAATTACCATCGACAATTCTAATATAACAACTTCTGTCTTCAGTTTAGCTCTAATAGGAATATTTGTTTTTATTTAGTTACTTCATAACACATATGGCAACATTGACTTCTGTAATTTGAATCGTCATGTATGCTTTAGAATACGGATTAATATTTCTAATAACACAATTTAAATCTTTCATAATATCCGGTTTGCATTTGTATTTCTATGACGTACAAAACGGTCTAATTTTTGCTCTTCACTTTCATTATTTGTGTAATTTATAAAGTTACATTTAAGTTTATCTAATCTTTATAATCTCATTTCAAGTGTTTCCTTTTCTATAAGATTTATATTATATTCTTTCTGTTTTTCTATTTTCTTGATTTTTTTGTCTAATGATTCATTGTTTATTTGTGTTTTATTAATTTCTTTTTGTTTATTTATGCGTTGAGTTTAATTTCTTCTGTTTCATTTGCTTTAAGTTTTAAATAATTTTCGTGTAATTGTTGCTGGCGAGTAATTCGAAACATTACTATTTGACGGTATCTAAACATCTGAGGAAGATGTGATCTTAATTTATTAATATCATATATTTCATTTTCGGGGTTTCTATTTAATAAAATGCTTGTACAAAATGATGTTGGATTTATTAAAATTCAATAAGACAAGACACTTGCAGTATCTGAAATAAAATATTGTAATTTTTTTTAATGTTAGTTTGCAAATTATAAATAAATTTCATATTTTTTGCCTAAAACCATATGATATCATGAACTGATACTGGTACAGAATAACAACTTATTTATTACTGTGCAGAATTTTGTACCAATGTTATAATTAATAGATTATATTCATGATTATTGAACTTGCAGAACACCTTATAACTACATATAGGTAATTAAAATTGATCTGATTTTACTGTTTAAAAAATTATGTCATAAAAATTAATAATAATATAGGGTAAAAGTGTAGTTTAGATAATAAACGGTGAGTGACTTCTGTACATGCCTCAAATTTATGAGTTTGCCCAACCAAACCAAATATAATGCAAAATTTAAAAATTTATTATTTATATAATGAGGGCAAGTTGGTTTAGATATTACAAATGAAAAATTGAAGATTATTTCGTTAACACTCATTATTAAAATTGATTACAGTCATTACTACCTTTAGTTTGTTGCGCGCCATCTACGTATAATCATAGAAGAAGTTGGGACAATGATATTGAATTGAAGTACATTTTAAGTGATTTTAGCCTAATATAAAATATAGCTTTTACACGTCAGATATCAGCTTCTCTTGAATTATAAAATGTCAATACTGCATACAATATAGATGTATATTATGTTATGTTATTACACTACAAATACAAAAGTACTATATTTTATGCTGATTTTCTCAACACTAATTCTATTGGCACAGGGCACAATGTGCAACTATGCTTTTCACAAAAAGTGATAAAACAATCAATCAGGGCCTTGATGCCTTGAAAGAGTGATTGAAAGTGAAATTAAACTTCTGGCTATGCTGTTGTAGTTGAGTAATGTGTTCCTCAGAGCTATGACAAAATCTTTTTTAAAATTCTTCTTATTATTCTTAAGTGAATGTATGTGGATTTTTTTTAAAAAGAAATATTTCATAGCACGATAATTTACATCACAAAAACGATCAATATATTAATATCAAAGAATAAGTTATTGCCTGTAAATAATCAATATTTCAGTACAGAAATAAAACTGATTACAACAAAGAGTAATTAATGTTCAAAACTTAAAATATACAGCCATTTCACAGTCACTATAAATTAAAAAAAAAATACTTCAAAGAAACAGTACCTAATTGTTTAACTCTTTGGGGTACATAGGTTCAAAATTTAAACCACTATTTTTTCAACTCACGCTGTATACTGGAGCATGAAATGTACCACTAGTTTATAGAATTTTTCCTGTATAAGTCCCTAGGTTTAAACTGTATACCGCCAGCGGACGCATAAATTTGAAGTATATCCTAAGAAAATTAGGGCGATTTTCATCATTCCGACGTGTTCCAACTCGTTTACAAATTATTTTACGTCTTTGGTGTCAATGAGTAATTTATGTGTGATATTATAGTGATGTTATTTATCATTTAACGATAATAAAATAAAAATAAATAAATACAAACCTATTTTGTCGTCTAGGTAATGTATATCATAATTTGTTTTTCATGATAATTATTGTTAGGTACTTATTATTGCTCATTACATTTTAGTATCCATTATTTGTACCACTGTACATGTAATAATGAATAGTGGACGTGTACCTCGACAAGAACATTTGCCGTTCAAATTGATCGGGATAACTGAAAAAGAACTGTATGAAGAACTAGATCGAATTGCTGATAAGGTTGCAACTATTCCGTCTGATGAAGGTTCGAATAATGATCCAGGGGAGGAACTTGAGGCTGGTGAAGTCGAAGTTTATTTAAAATCAAAAAATCCTTTTGTTGAATTTGCGCAATATGTAAAAGATTTTCCAAATCTAACTCCAACTAATATTTTTAATTTTTTTATATCTGATGATATTTTAGATCATATAGTTTTCCATACTAATTTATATGCGGAACAAAATTATATGGGAACGGGGCGCAAATACAAAAAAACGAACAAAAATTAAATTAAAACATTCATCGGAATAAACCTACTAATGGGAATGAAAAAATATCCCAGTTATAGGGATCATTGGAGTTAGTCATCAGATTTACATGATCTATACATAAGTAAATGTAAGACGGTTTATAGATTTGGATGGCTACAATCTAATTTACACCTGAATGATAATTCGCTCATGCCGCAGCGTGGATCAGATAACTACAACAAATTATATAAATTGAGGCCTTTTCTTACAGCTGTCCAAAAATTCATGTTTACTTCCTCATGAAAATATCGCAATATATGAATCAATGACAAAATTTAAAGGTCGGAGCTCTCTAAAACAATATCTACCAAAAAAAAAAAAACAATAAAAAGAGGATACAAAGTGTGAGTTTTATCCGACGAATCAGGATATTGCTGGGATTTTGAAATTTACACCGGTAAAACAGATGATGAGATGAAAAAATCTATTCTTTCAATCATATCACCAAATAAATAAATAAGTATTATTTAATACTATTTTGCTTTATATGTACAGTGGTTTATAATTTAAACAACTGCTTATTGTTTAAACTATAAACAAACAAAAATGAAATTGTTAATTGTTTGTATTTCTCAATTATTTATGACTAGATAATAACATTTATTTTTCATATACATGCTAATGTTACTTTGGAATTTCCAAATCCAGTGCTTAGCTGGGTACCTCGAACAAACAGTGCATCCTTATGGATTTCGTACAATTCTATACCCCATAGCAGAATGCATAAAGGTCATATTACTTACAATTCTTTCACTTAAGGAAAAACTTTGAATAGATACCACAACTATAAAACAATTTAAACTTGAGATCTCTTGTCGAACTATACTAGATATGAGAAATAATAACACTATGGATTACGAATTCAACTCTAATTTTGCCAATTTATTTCTTAAAATGTAATTTAATCTAATCCTAGTATTTACCTTTTCATAAAACAATAAATATTAAATTTTAAATACCGGAATATGAGGATTAGCTTAATTATTTTTATAAATCTACATATATATGTCTATAAATTATTATTATTTATAAGAATAAGTGGTATTTTCCATTTTTTATTTAAAAAAAACAATAACAGTTTTTTGATAAACTGCCGGTTAAAAGGTTCTTAAAGTAGGGCTCCCAAAGTTCACTGTCCGTCCTTGAAAACACATATTTAATTTTTTCACTTTTACTAATAATAAAAAATAATAATATTTGTATTATCTTCTAAGTAATCTATTTTAAGATAAATTACTTCTTTATATTATATAAATAATATAGTAAATATATAAGATTAAAAAATAGAATTGTTGTGGTTTCAAACTTCGACTACGCAATAGCCAAACAGCCAATACAATTTTATTTATTAAATATTTCAATAACGAAACCTTATAATATAGAATATTTTATATTAGTAGTTAGTAGATTTATATTTCACTTATTAGATTCAGCGGGACAGATGATAATATCAACAAACTGTTTTCCCGTATTAATTCTCTGTGTCAAGGTTTGTAGCAGTCATTCTGTCGAATGGAGGTCAGGACTCGTTTTTGTGCGTAGGCCCAGAAATTGCTACACGCGTCCTTGAATCAACAATTTGTACGGTATTTTCGTCTTCTGCTTCGTCATTCTACACATGCACACATAGTTAAGATAATTATTAAACAAACAGATAACCTCCGGTATTATCAACAGATATTTAAATTTAAATGTGCATTTCATGAATAAAAACCTGTAGAAATAAAATATTATAAAGGATCCAATATTACTGTAAAATTTCGAAATGCTTTTTTTTCATTGAATATGTATTTTATTTTAATTTAAATGTCTGTTAATGATAATACCGTAGGTAATGTTACATCATAAAATATTATTATAGTAAAAAATTTTGCGAAGTGAAAAAACGTCATCGACTTGTAGAAATAATCCAGTCATGTGTATGTTAAAATGAACCGTTTACTCGTTTAAATACTCATTTAACAACACTTTGAACTTTGACTTATAAATCTTTTATATTTTTTGTTATATCAACTGACATATAATTAATAAAATTGATAGTAGAGTGTGTTGACTCTCGTTGAAACATCTTAGTTAATAATAATAAGGAAAAACACTCGGTTAACGTTTCAAAAAATTTTTTTATTAACAAATATTAATGAACATTTCGGTTGTTACACCATCATCAGAATGACAATACAAGAGTGTTTAACAGGTATTTATATACAACTAAACATGAGTGCAAGAGATTAAAGATTTAATTCAAGGAATTCCCAAAAGCGGCAAGTTATACAAATCTAGTTGTTCATTCATCAGGTTTTCCTTATTGTAAATGGCCCTATGGATTTCCATAGCTTCTAAGAAGTCCAGCCTTAAACCTTTATTCTCTTTGTGAATAACTTCAAAATTTTCTATTGAACATTTATGATTATTATTTAACAAGTGTTTAGCAACATTTGATGTATCTGGTTTATTTAGTCTCCAACTGTTTAAATGTTCTTTGAATCTAACGTTAAAGTTTTTCGCGGTTTTTCCAATATAAAAGTAATTACAATTGTTGCATTTAATTTTGTAAACCCCACTATTTGACATTTTATCAAAATTTTTAATTTTATTATTTACTAAAAGCATTTTAAGATTATTTTTATTGTAGAATGCCGCTTGGATGTTGTGAGTTTTTAAATTTCTCCCAATTTTTATGCTTGTTTGTCCTGTATATAATAATTTTCTGTAGTTTTTATCCTTAGTTTCCGGAGAGGGTTGAATGTAAATTGAATTGTTATTTTTGTGTCTTAGTTTTTTGTTTAGAATTTTATTAATATATATTTTAGTGTACCCATTATTTTGTGCTATTTGATATATTGTGTTTATTTCGATTTCAAAATCTGTTTTTGAGAGAGGTATATTAATAAGTCTGTGTATCATACTGTACAATGCGGCTGCTTTGGTGTTAGGATGATGTTGAGAATTATAGCTCGTCCAAAATAGAAAAGGACCTGTCAATCATTCTCGCGCATATAATGCAACAAACAAGTTGAAGGAGACGGCAACATAAATATACTTTTTTTCTAATGGTGTTCAATGTGCCGCACAGTACATACTAAACGTATCGTAGACCCATGCCTGGCCTACCAGTTGCCCTGTGCAGTTCTGGGTTATAGTAGCTATACCTACCCCATGTCAACCAAGTTCAAAACTGCACTGATCCAATAAACTAGGGGCGTAAACCATAAATGGGAAAGCAATCTACCATTGGCGTGGGATTATTTCAATAACAAATTGAATTTTTGTAAATATTTATATTTTAAAATGCATAATGTTTATGAATAACAAAAGAAAATATCACATTAATTAACATCATAAAAAAATTCTAATGAAGTAGAGGCGAATGGATTACATCGGTTTGGTCACTGACAATATTTTCCTTTGAAATAACAGCTTCTTTAATCTCTAGATTTTCAAGCCAAATTATGGTTAATCCTTTTCTGCTACATGTAAGATTATGAATCACCCTTTCCATAAATGATTATTACCTGCTAATATAATCCTCGGCAAATCCTGTGCTGTTTTCTGTTCATTGCAATTATATCTTTAAATCTTAATTTCGAATTTCTTTAATATTATATAATAATTTCCTAATATAGTTTCCCCATATGAACTAAGAACTAAGTACGCCACTGGTAAAAAACGCAATGGGGGGTACCTTCTCCCATTGGTTGTTCAAAATATGAACGAAAATGTGTCTTTCGCGCAGGTTCATTTCTATATTGGACGAGCTATAGACGGAATAACTGCATCTGAATAGAACATCTGAATAGAACAGAACAGAAAAGACACATATTCAGAAGCAGTTATTCCGTCTAATTCTCAACATCATCCTAACACCAAAGCAGCCGCATTCTACAGTATGATACACAGACTTATTAATATACCTCTCTCAAAAACAGATTTTGAAATCGAATTAAACACAATATATCAAATAGCACAAAATAATGGGTACACTAAAATATATATTAATAAAATTCTAAACAAAAAACTAAGACACAAAAATAACAATTCAATTTACATTCAACCCTCTCCGGAAACTAAGGATAAAAACTACAGAAAATTATTATATACAGGACAAACAAGCATAAAAATTGGGAGAAATTTAAAAACTCGCAACATCCAAGCGGCATTCTACAATAAAAATAATCTTAAAATGCTTTTAGTAAATAATAAAATTAAAAATTTTGATAAAATGTCAAATAGTGGGGTTTACAAAATTAAATGCAACAATTGTAATTACTTTTATATTGGAAAAACCGCGAAAAACTTTAACGTTAGATTCAAAGAACATTTAAACAGTTGGAGACTAAATAAACCAGATACATCAAATGTTGCTAAACACTTGTTAAATAATAATCATAAATGTTCAATAGAAAATTTTGAAGTTATTCACAAAGAGAATAAAGGTTTAAGGCTGGACTTCTTAGAAGCTATGGAAATCCATAGGGCCATTTACAATAAGAAAAACCTGATGAATGAACAACTAGATTTGTATAACTCGCCGCTTTTGGGAATTCCTTGAATTAAATCTTTAATCTCTTGCACTCATGTTTAGTTGTATATAAATACCTGTTAAACACTCTTGTATTGTCATTCTGATGATGGTGTAACAACCGAAATGTTCATTAATATTTGTTAATAAAAAATTTTTTTGAAACGTTAACCGAATGTTTTTCCTTATTATTATATTATGACATATAATTTTTATTTTTCAAAGGTAACTTTATGTAAATAAAATAGAACATTTATATTTAGAAAGCGAGAAGAAAAAAAACACTAATACAGAAAGATGCCTACTGAAATGTACTTTAAAAAGAGAAAGACTAACTTGGAGAGAGATAGCATGTAGTGTCCATTTATTTATTTTAATTATCCTTGGTATAATACAGTTTATTATTTATAGAATTAATAGAAGCAAATAAATATTTAAAATAATATTATATACATATTTAATGAAACTGCTAAAATACATAAATCAATTTATTTATAATTGCACAATACAAAAAAATCTATAACTGAGAAAAGTAGAGAAAACCGAACAATTTAACAAAGTGCATGAATAACAAAACAATAAACATGACTCACAATAATTTGTAATAATTACAAAATCAAATACTATAATGGGTAATAGTATATTTAGAACATAGCATTAATTTTTTTCTGAAATCTTTATATTGACATTTTACACCGTGAGTTTATGTAGCTATGGTTACGACTTGACATTTATGATTGACAACAATATAACAAATCGCTCAACTTAAAATGAAAAATAGCAGATAGAAATTAAGGTTAAACAATAATAAAACTCATTTACAATATTTATAATTTGCGAAAGTTTGATGTTTCAACAGTAAAATTAAACCTTTTTTTTAATTCTTTAACTATTATAAATATTGCCATTAAATAATATCATGTTACCCAGTTTAAAAAATCTAGTGCTGTGAGATCAGGAGACCTAGCGGGTCACTTTATGTGTACATTGCATCCATTACAACGACGTGAAAATGTACTATTTAAAAAAATCACAATTTGACAGTTAACAATGACATGAATTTAATAACCTATGTTTCATTTTACAGTGAACACTCTAATACATTGCTAAAAATATTGCCTGATCCTCATAACATTATAAATTCGTATAAAAACATTATTATTGTACCTAATCCGTTTATTTAAATTTCATAAGGATTATATCTGCATATCTACAAAATTTAAATATATTCGTGTTCGGATATACTAAGAAATTTCAATTATTGAAATTTGTTAAATATACTTGCTGGGTATTTATAAGCTCAGTTTTTAAATTTTCTATGCATAAGTTGTAGTCAGTTTTCTTTAGAAATTTATTTACGAGGAATCCCGTGATATCATGCAATACGGAATCTGAAACTTCTTGTTTATAATAAACGTGTTCATTGCAGTACAAATATAATATTTTATTCCCAAAATTTTATCTTTTCGAGAAATCTATTTGTCTCCCCTTATCAAGCATTACCTGGTTCGTAGGCTCCGAAAATTCTGTTATATTTTCCTTACTCCTATCATAACCACTATGGCAGAATAGAACAATAGTACATTATTATAAGACGGTATATTGTTTAATGAGTTGAGTCCAAAAACACGAATGGCACAGTAGGTCGTATAAAACGAGTATAATGTACTATTTTTTATACTTTGCTTCACTTATTTAATAAAAGTCTCTAAATTTTCAACTGAAAAAATAACAAAATGTAATCTAGGGATATATACGTGGATATGGTAATTCTGTTGAATGTACTTGGGCACATTTATTTGTCAAAATGCATTTAAAATATTATGAAAGTATTTATAAATCTACACATTATGTGTTATGAAATTTTAATATCCTTTCAAATTAATTTTGTTTATTCGGTTTTCATACTTAGAAATAATATAAATTGTATTACAAAACATTTAAAAAATTTTGAGGTTATCAATTTGACATTGCAGTTGTTAGAAGTACCAGTTTTACACCAAACAAAAATACCAAAAACAGTTTAACAATATTCTACATTATTATATTGTTTTCGATATAACAATTGGGCAATTGTTAACGCAAAGTATAAAAAACATATTTTGTCCATTTTACGTTTTATTAATTTATAAAAATAATACAAGTCTCACAAACTAACACTTAAAACACCTGAAAAGCTAGTTTTGGTACAGTATACAATCAGACACAGATGTACTGCCATACGTTTTTATACGGCGTTATACGAAGAGCGCATTCCTATATTATATACTTCACCACAGAATAGTTACTTACAGAAGCGACACTCCGTGTCGGTATCTTTCATGTTAACCTATTCAGTTCTATGACCTTTGAGCATTTTAAACAATGAGCCCTTTAAATTTGTTGGCTTTTCCTATTTCTCTCTAATTTTCGTTTCTTTCTCTTACAGTCTCTTCTGTATAAACCTATTCAAGATTGTCAGAGTATGGCGCAATCAATTAGAATCCACTATTCGTATTTTTTTCCAATAAATTCATGGCTCTTGTTATATTACTTACGACAAATTGAGGTGGGTCATGTATTTGATAAGATAAATTCCAAAGACAATCCAAATTTAAACAATTTAATTATTATTATTTTAAAGTATTAATTAAATAACTGCCACACTGAGAGTTATAAACAGCAACAACTATTTATTTTTCAAATGTTTTGCGTTATGATTGGTTCAAGTCTAGACGCTGGAATTTATTATATAAGGTATTATGATAGTCATGAAGTCATTATTCACGAAGCGGCGTATGACAAAAGTGCATGAAATGAACATTACAAAAGCGCACCAAAATGTATTACATAAGCGCATCAATGTTTATAATTGAAATATTCATATATTAATTAATTCGACAAAACTCTTTCATATCGAGTAAGTCAGAATAAACAGGTCTAGATTTAAAAATCCATAACTTAAATTCGTACGAAATGGATTTGCTTCATGTTAGCCTGCAGTTCGTTTTTTCTCCTTGATACAAAATGTTGGAAATTATAAGAACAGTCATAAAAAAAGCAAAGGGACAATTATATCATATATAATAATTTTATGTATCATGTATGTGTATGTGGGTGTGTTGCGCTTTACCACAGAATCAGGTTACATTAGGTTAGGTCAGTTTAGTTAGCGAAAGGTGAAGACTTGGAGGCATACCTCTGCGAGTATCTATTTAAAAGGTGCTATCCGCGAGCGGAACGAATTTACGTGTTTTTTTTTTATCTAATCGGACGCACCCACTAAATTTCTAAATTTTACTGGTTCGCCTTTGCTACGATCTTTTTGTGCGCTCATGAAATGTTTAAAAATATGAATGGTGCACTTCTGTCATACAGTCTCGCGAAGATGAAGTTTAAAAAATCAAGTGCTGTGAATGATCTCAGTGAATAATGACCATACTATTAATTAATAATCCCTATATATATATATATATATATATATATATATATATATATATATATATATATATATATATATATATATATATATATATATATATATATATATATATATATATACAGGGTGAGTATGGGAAGACGTTCCCTCCCCTTTTACTTATAATGTAATAATAATAATAATATTTGTTTAAAAATTATTTCTAATATTTCTAAATTATCTCATTTTTCTCAAAATTTTTCAAATACATTAATAAAAATGGCGGTTTCTATTTTATTAAAATAATTATAGGTTGCCATTTGAAAAATAAAAGTTGATAATCGTATCTTGTAAACCTGACATATATAAAAAATAAAAAATATTTACAGCTGCCATCAAATAGTATATGTAAAATAATAAAACATTCCTACGAGCCATTTTTTTTCTATTACTTATGATAAAAAAGTTACAGGGGGTAACCTCTGGTTAAATTGCTGATTATCTTAAAGGCCGGTTAATACAAAAATATTGCATTGAAAAACTGGTTTAAATTGTTATTTTTATTTCAATGCAATACTTTTCAATTAATCGGTGGTTAAGATAACGTGTCACTTTAAGCACTTAAAACATGTTAGAATACCTACTTGATTTACATGTGTCATTTTATTTTAATATTTAAAACAATTGTAGGAAAAATATGCGTACAGCATTGCCGCTCTAGCACAATTGATACTTAAGTGTATTACGAACCTGTAAACCTTGTTTGACTAATTTCTCGGCAACATCCCTCCCTATTCCGGCACTGGCACCCGTCAACACAGCCACCTTCCCTATCCAGCGTTTTATCTCAGTACGGTCCTGTACATAGGCGCCGACTTTTGAAAATTTCATGTGGGGCTCAAAAAAATTCATTTAGTTAACATTTTCACAAAATTTATTGAATACAAAAATAAATATTCTAGCGATCCCAGGGTGGCGGCGCGGGCGGTGGCCGCTAACGAACAGGTCACATCAGGTCCGTCCGCTCCCCATTGTTCTGTTTTCCAGAGAACTGGCGAATATTCCAGAATTAAGTGTTTTACTTTAAATACCGCGAGAAAGAGATCGCGAGGTCAGTCTTATATTGATACGTGTAGTGAACAGATAGTGATATAAATAAATAGAGAGTGATATAAATATTGCGGAAATAAATATTGCGTAGCTTTATTTGTTTAAATAAATTATCTTAGTCTTTAAGTCTTAAGTAATAATAATTAGTTCTAAATTTGTGTTTATATTTCTTTATGCATAGTGTTACTTATTTTTATTCTTTATAATTATAACAGGTACGACCGCCTAAGGCGAAATCTAGTACCTGACATACAAGGGTTTTAATTTATGAGTTTTACTTGTTTCAAAAGTAATCCACGAATTATATTAATGAACAACTTTTACACGAAACAAGGGTAACGATAGTCGCTGCCACCACTATCACTTTATTTAAAAGTCTGCCGTGATAGAAGCAGACAAGGGAATGATAATAGTGATAACAGACGCGGTTTGCTACAATTATGGTCAATCTAGTGCAGGGTTGTAATATTAGAATATGAGTTTTACTTACGCGCTGTGCTACCAAGTCACAAAGACAGGGGTTGGAATAGGATGGGCTGAATCAAACACGATATTCCAACAATAACAAAATTATATAAATTTTAATAATCAACCGCGATCAAAAACATTTATATAATTCAAATAAACTACAACGCTTAACTTGATTCTATATAAACTCTAAATTCTTACTTTTCTAATTTACTAACAATTTTGAAACCTTTTTACATCGATCTACAAATCAATATGTATCCACACAGAATTTAATAAAAACTACTTACAATTTTACACCACGATGAGAGAGCTTTTACACACAGTAAAACAACTAATTGGTTATTTCACAAAGAAATAACAAGGTATGTCTGACGATTCCGTCAAGACATCCACAACAATCAACGATTACAATAAGAGAGAGAGATTTCGAACCGTGGACCACCATTTAATGGTAAAAATCCAGAAGGTCTCAACATATGTTTATCCGGCTCTTCTCATCCCCTAAGTAGGAACTATGCTAAAATTGTCCCAACTATTGATGTCCACCGAGGGCATCATGTACCAGAAACGGACAGTTATTTATTTGAAAACAAGCTTCAAGGCGCAAAAAGAGCGTCCTCAACCATAAATCTGTCCATTTCGTAACATCTGGAGTACTGCTATACCAAAATTTACCAAAAATGCACAGCCGCCAAGCGACCGTGTTACAACTTTCCCTTTCCCCTTAAAATAAATTACATTTCTGAAGGAAATATAATTTATTAACTTCCGCGCTGGACTATGAATCCAATTCTTTGAGTTGGACTGTCCAATGTCCAATGGGAATCTTGTTGGAACTCCACCTCAACCCCTAGCCCGTCGTGAGTCAACCTGGAGGTGACGCCGGCCTTCCCGCGTCCACGCATCCGCCATCCAGCAGCATAGGAGTGTTCACGAAGAACAACTGTAACAAAATGTCTCCGGCAAATATGTGTCCCAACAAGCAATGCTACACAATAGTACACTCAGTACTTTCATTCCCGCACAAATTCACAATATATCTACATATAATAATTTTGTTTTATCGAAACACTAAGTAATCGATTTCAACTATTCTTACAACTTGCATTTAATTTTCAAAATCACAAAGAACTCAACTTTATTACTCTAGTTTTCCTCAATTCAATTTCTTAATTTTACTCATTCACACGAAGTATATATTTAAAGAGCTACCTGGAATTTTATTCCTTGACGCTTTTCGTTGCACGAAGTTCGCGCCTAAACCTTGCTGTTTCTCGTCCACTCGACTAGCTCTGCTTTCTTGAAATCCGCTAGGATACCTGCTGGTTGCGATTGCGGCCGCCATTGTTCCACTTCCTCCTTGGATGGTGTCGGCTTGCCCTTTCTGACGTCTTCAGGTACTTCAGCTCGCTCCTCTCGATATTCCTTGCGTCTTCTGTTGCTACCTATCCCAGAACCAAAACCCTTGTAAAATTTATTACCAGTGCACATACAAACTGTATGTTTATTTATAAAACAATCTGTCAATCAATGTTACATATTGTTTACATAGATAACTCCATATTTTTATATTATATCAAAGATAACTGAGATATAATTTTATACAACATTATATAACATCTTTCCCTTTTTAATACAATATGTAGTCTTTGTATCTGGACGGTAAATTTCTTCTTCTTTGAGGTCGTAACGAGGTTGATGGATCTAGTAGCGGGTCTTCAGCTGGAACCCTGATCACATATACAATCAGATTGACCAAATACGTTTAGCGCGAGGCTACACCAAAATGCCTTCCAGCACCAGAGGCCAACACTTGTTCTCAAGAAATTTTGCCTTCTTTTGTTAGATGGCGTTAGTGTGCAAAATAGACAAGGACGGCTATAGAAAATAGGTGGGACTTAACCGACCAATCAAAATCGTTTGGGCTCTTACATCGGCATACAGACCAAATATCTACATTTTTATGCAGTAGAAGGTGAATAAAATTAATATTTAAACATACCGTTTTAAAATTTGGAACAACAATAATTTTTTTCATAACATTATAACAATATAATCAAAATTTTAAATCGTTTTACTATGAAAAATCTTAATAATAACAATATATATATATATATATATATATATATATATATATATATATATATATATATATATAATAATAATAATAATAAATAAACGTTATTAACGTTTATAAAAAAATATTAATTTAAATAATAACAACAACAGAAATAATAGTTTTATTTGTATAGAAAATAATAGATGTGAACACTTCAGTCTCTCAACTGTAATTAACTACAAAATGTCACAATTTTTTTTACAATTTCAAACATGAATTCCCAAAAATTCAGATTTTTTCTATTATATCAAAGTCTACATGAAAAATTTATTTTAAGATAAGTATACGCTTTCGTAGATAGAATATTGACGGATACGCATTTGATAATCCCTTATAATAAAACTTGCAAAATTAAAATACCTTCCTAATGTTCTATTATAAAATGCACGGGGTGCTGTGGAAATGACAAAAACAAATATAAAAAACAATAATGTAAATTTAATTTAATTTATTAACATATAATACAAGTTCAAATTAAGCGCTAATTATACCTAAACAATTCTGCAATACAATACAAATAAAGACTGTTATTTTTACATATTTTGTAATATACGAAATTTGTTTTTACCTTTCTCTGCATTTCTTTTATTAAAAATTACTTTTACTTTATAAAAGATTTTACAAATTATCAGTTTCTCTAAAATAAAAATCCTGTGTTGTTTACAGTTTTGAATGATATTTATCCATTCAGATAATTTATTGTTTATTGTAGTAAAAATTTGTTGTTTAACATTTACTTGATAACATATTTCACCAAAAATTTTTTCAAAAATGTCTAGACTCTGAGACACTATATTGATGAAATCATCTTGAGGGGCATACAGTCCGTCATCGGTTGATTTTATATTTTCATAACTTTTATGCAATAAAAACAATTCCTTTTGATTTTTTAATTCGGACTCTTTTGTTAAGTAATTTCTACAATCAGTACATTTGAACTCTTCGATGCACCTCTTAGCTAAATATCCTGCAAAATATACAACAGAACATTCTTCAGAGGTAGTTACGGGGTCAGATGTTTTAATAGGTGTAGACGTCATGGAACATGAAGACAAAGAATCATCTGTTAATGTATTACTTTCATAATTATTAGAAGTATCATATAAGACACCGGGTTGGATTTCTGGTTCATCACAATTTAGTAAAGGCAAATCTTCATCAGCTTCACAATTTGAACTGGCAGATGGTTTCATCAGTGAATTTATCAAGTTAGATCTAAATAAAGTTCTAAATGTTCTTGCCGTAGGGTTTCTGTTATAACCACCTTTCTGTCGGTATATGGAAAATAAATTTTCCAGGCAATCTTGATTTAAGCGATTGGTGAATATAAAATGCACATTGAATTTTTCGTGTTCTTCTTTAAACATTTCATTTATACCATTTACAGTTTGTATCAGACCAGAAAAGCACGGCGGTACTGTCGGGTTTTTACATTGTTGTTTATTGGAAAGTTTTTTTAATTTTGGTAAAATAAATGTTGCTTCCTTTAAAACAGTAGTTGCAGTAATATTGGTATATGAAAGTGCACACTGGTATGGATTTTTTGAAAAAAGTGTTCTGCTATTGAGAACGTCAAACAAATTATTCAAAAATTCTACGAAATTTGCAGTATTTTCTGCAGTGTCGGTTTTAAGTTCTCCTGTACTAATGCATGTTTTTATCGCTGCTGCAACGGAATGGCTTAATATTTGCACCGCTAATTTAACATTCATTTTCATGAATGTATTAGGTGCAATGTGTGCTTTGGTAATTTTTGGTAGCATTTTACTCTTTTCATTTTTGCTATCTATTACATATACTTTCTTGATATCACCGAAACTTATTCTTTTTCCGTCCATTTCAAAATCTGCTGATAAAAGATTGTTTCTAAAATTCTTGAAGAGATGAGGAACATCAAAAATGGAAAATATTTTTTTATCGTCTACATAAAAATAAGGTTTTTCTGTTGTAACTTCCAAGGTTTTCATTGCACTTCTATTACTCGATCCTTGATCACATACTACCATTTTAGGGATTAATCCATGAAGAAATAATTTAGAAATAATGTCAGTGATTAGAGATATTAAATCTTTACTTTTAATGCCAGTTCCTGTTAAAAAATAACAAAGAGGGAGTTTCCATGAGTGATATAATCCCCGAAGCATAAATACAAGTACATAACTTGCAATAATTGGTTTCCTACCAAGGTGACCCAAGTCTTCATATCCTTCGATAATGTCTTTATCTTTAGAATACTCTAAACAGTTCATTAGAGACATTTCATCAAAACTTAAAACGCAAGATTTTTCCATTATTGATTTGTTATGAAATTTTGTTTGTATTTCTTTCAAAATCTTATTATTAATGCCAGGTAAACATTTAGATGATCCTAGCCACCGACGAATGGAAGAAAGTCCCGGTAAAATAATTCCTAATTCTCGCATAAATTTATACAGTGCTGGAGATTTGTAATACAAAAGAAGACACAATTTTTTTTCCTGTACAGTCCATTTTCTTTGTTTTTGTTTAAACTGCATATATGCAATTGTTTTTGCGTGAACAGATGGAAAATTGAAAGTATTAAAACAGTTTTGAATCGTATTGACATATTTATAATATTTTATTTTCTTTTGTAATTTTGAAACATGCGCTTTTTTTGTATTTATTTGCTTAGTCTTAAGCTTAAGTTTTTTAATAAGTGTTTTTTTTCTTGGCGTGTCATCATTTTGTTTCTTGGTGGAACAGGGTAGGTCAATAATTTTTTGCAAAAAAATATTATCTTCTTCTGAAGGTGTAGGTGAGCTTTTTTTGGGAGTAGGAAAGAGCTGTCGAACTACTTTAATTTTTTTACCATAAGTCTCTTTTGGAATCTTAACTTCTAAAGTCGGTGAGGAAGCATTAGTAGAGGAAGATGTATTGAACTTTCTTATTTTACATTGCGGTGATTCATTTGTTTTATCTTCGCTCGAAGTGTACTTAATAGGTATTGCAAAATCAGTCAATCGGAGCTTACTTTCATTTACAAAAGCTTCTTCTGTAAAATGAAGCTGACAGATGTACCTCTTCCGAAGCGTTTCGCTATCCAAATTAATCAATTTTGCGTTTCCTGATAATAAACAAAATATGTGATAATTATTACTTATTAGAAAAGATTTTTATTTAAAATAACAGAAAATTGATTTAATTGACGAAGCTGTAGGTTCTCGGTGAAACATCATGAAAAAATTGAATAATAAAATACTCGACTAAAATACAATAAAAGTAGGGGAAAATACAATGGCTTGAATTATTTATGATTTTCAGAGATTAACATTCCTAGGAACGGAGAATCTATTAAGTCTAACTGCTCATTCATAAGGTTAATCCCATTATTAAGGGCTTTCTTTATTTCAAATGCTTCTAGGAATGTTAATCTCCGTCCATTCATATCGAAGTGTAAAATTTCCAAATCTGTTTTGTCTAACGTATGATTATTCTTAATCAAATGTTTGGCTACATTGGAGTTTACATTGTTGTTTTTAAATTTGACTATATGTTCCTTAAATCTAATGTTAAAATTACGTCTAGTTTGACCAATATACTTGAAATTACAGTCTTTGCAATTTATTTGGTAGATTCCTGATTTATCGAGGGGATCTTTACAAACAATCTTATTATTTACCAAGACATTTTTTAAAATAAACGTGTTATATAAAGCTGGAGTTATATTTAATTTTTCAGATCATTTGAAACTCTACTTGTTATATTTTCAATGTATTTCATTTTTTTATAAATGGGTTTTTCCGAATCTATATATCTTGATTAATGTAAAATTGTTTATAAAGAATTTTCCTCTGTTTTTTTAATAACAATTTATGTACAATGTTTTTTTCGTAACCATTATTTTCTGCAATCATCATGATGATATCTAATTCTTCATTAAAATTTTTTTCCTCCAAAGGAATTGTTACTAATCTATTTAATAAGCTATGAAAAGCGGCCATTTTTGTATTATGAGGGTGATTGGAAGTAAATGGGATAATTGTATCGGTATATGTGGGTTTTCGAAAAATTTTAAAATTTAATCTTTTATTAAATTGGTGGTCTATGGTCAGATCTAAAAAATTTATAGTTTTGCTATTTTCTATCTCTAAAGTAAACTTTATTGTAGGTTCTATAGAATTTAACGAGTTTAAGAAAGAATCTAATTGTCTAGATTACCTTTAAAGAGGCATATATGTGGATGACATAAGTTTCAACTTTTATTTTTTGTGAAATAACAGCGAGTGTTTTATTATTCAATTTTTTAACAGAAAATTATTCCCAATTTTCAAGATAAATTATCCGGTAACTATTTTTGTGCAACATCTACAAAATCTTACATAAATAACTATTATTTGAAAAAGACTCAATGTTGACGATTTTTACAACCAAATGGTGCAAGTTACAGTCAGTTACTATGGTATAATAATGATAAATTATAATAACAATTACTATTAATAAATAATGTGTCTAAAAGAGACCTTTAAAACTGAGATTGTCATTTGGCAACTAATATACTAAAACCATATTACCTGAATTTATTATCCATTGCTTAGCTCTTTCCGGATTGTTTGTAGGAAATCGATACATTCTGATGTGCGAATTAGAAGTAGATTTTCGGCGCCTACACTCATGATATGCACAAACGTTAGGCATGATAAGAAATATTTTGGTTTGGAATACACTAGATATATTTTCACTTCAGTTGTAAATAACTATTGTAATTTCGTCAGTAACGTATAGAACACGAATGTGTTTCAAAAATTCGTTAATCTATATATATATACTACAGCCAACATTAAGGGAGGGTGAAATTATCAAGAAAATTTGTCAAAGACCAATTCGGCGAATGGGGAATTTGCGATATCTGTTTCATTAACCACCCATTATTCTCAGTAAGGATCATTGTCATACACACCAAATTACAGTTATGTTGATAATCTTGAATATGTTCAGCTATATTAGACTTAAAATGATTGTTTTTGTAACAATTGTAGTGTTCATTAAATCTAACATAAATTACGCCCTGTTTGGCGAATATACAAAGTTGCAATGGGCTATATGACCACTCTCGAATTGAAGGAAAAAAAGTATAAAAATTAAAAATTAACCATTGTGACTACCAATAATAATGATAAAAACTAAATATTATCTTATAATTTCACTGAAATTCGCAATTAATATGTAACAGCGCCCTATCTCTGACGTCACCTAGGAGAATGAGAGAGCAGTTTACAATGATAAAAGTAGGAATTTAATGAACTTATTTATTTTACTTAAATTAAATTATTGAATTTTAAGGATGATTACAAAAATGAAAACATATTACAATATTACAATCTACATATTACATTAATGAATGGGCTATATGACCACTCTCGAATTGAAAGAAAAAAAGTATAAAAATTAAAAATTAACCATTGTGACTACCAATAATAATGATAAAAACTAAATATTATCTTATAATTTCACTGAAATTCGCAATTAATATGTAACAGCGCCCTATCTCTGACGTCACCTAGGAGAATGAGAGAGCAGTTTACAATGCTAAAAGTAGGAATTTAATGAACTTATTTATTTTACTTAAATGATATCGAATAAATGTTGCTAATGATAAATTAGTCATAATTATTAATGAAACAATATATGAGATATCAATTTAGGAAATTAATAGAATAAAATTAAAATATTTTGATATTACACAACGAATGTTATAATGTAAATCTGGTTTAGTAGAGTGCCAGAGAATTAAAATTATCACTTTTGTGGGGGAATCGTTGTTAAAAGCTGAAATTTTCACACATGATACTTAATGACCTAACAAATCTAAATTTCGAATTTGTAAAAATTTGAACCAGACAAATGGGCACTAGAATCAAAATTTGAGTTAGGCACATATCGTTAAAGTGAAGAAAATTATGAATTTTTTCATATAAAAAAACTGTCAACTTTCTAAAATAGAAATAGTACAGCCGATGCAGCCAAATCAGTCATCAATATTTATGCTATCCGTCTCGAAATCTCACTCAGTACACAATTACATTGAAGCTGGTTCTACGTCTTCAGAAAAAAATACAATCTTTTGTCTGGGACCATCAGAGTTATCTCAAATTTTGAAAATTTGTTCAGATATTGGAGAAGAAATAGATAAAATACCACAATATGTAGATTATAAAGAAATGGATATATCTAATTATAAAAAATAGATACTCATCTGTTGCTGAATGTTAAATATTGCTGAAACCAATTCAGAAACCTCTGACGAAGAATTTTTAAATCAATGGACACCTGTCTTTTATTTTTTAAATAAATGTTTAAGAATACAAGCACATTTTATTTGCCCATTCTAATTTAATTTATAATAATATTGTGTACTGAGAAAAAGCAATACAAATGGCATTAAAAATAAAGTCATCGAATTTTAAAGATTATCTTTTGTGACATTTGTATTACTTATTATTCATTTCTTAAAAACACATGGCAAAGTTGTGGTAATAAAGATTTATTATGTCTAAACTGTTATTTATTTGGACAATCTCGAAAAAATACTATTTGTTACAGAATTATTTTATAAAAAAATATTACTCTGAATGTGTCCTCAAATTATTTTATAAATCTTAATAAATATAAATATTAATTACATTTCTAAAAATTTTTATTTCTTACAAAATCAGAAATAAATTTGCGCTGGCAACTGTACAATGCAAGGGAGTGAGATGGTGCTATGGAGATTGTAAGGATAGACAACATCGTTGTAAGGGTGGGGACGCTGAGCCAGATTCTCGTCGGGAAGGAATAAAAATGTGTTATTTTATAATAAATAAAATAATTCGATTACCATATGTAATAGCACAATAAAATATAGACCACCATGTTCCTAAAAGATTAAAGAAACTTTTATAAAGAATACTTTTTTTTTATTTAAGCTTTAGTTTTGGAGATAATACAGTGTAAACATAAAAACTGGTTAATTTTGCTTGATTTTTTCCAACATTATTTGCGAAATATTTAAATTTAAAATTTATTAAGCCCGTAAGCCACAATGTATTGAATAAAATTTAAAAAAATATTATAAATAGACCCGCCACGAAAGTTGACAGTTTTTTTATATGAAAAAATTCAGATTTTTCTTCTCTTTAACGGTATGTGCCTAACTCAAATTTTGATTCTAGTGCCCATTTGTCTGGTTCAAATTTTTACAAATTCGAAATGTATATTTGTTAGGTCATTAAGTATCATGTGTGAAAATTTCAGCTTTTAAAAATGATTCCCCCACAAAACGCATTTTTTTACGCTTTTCGTGGCGCTGAGCACTCTACTAGTTGGCATTGAAGTCCCTGACGAGTCTCAGTGTGTTTATTGTTTGGTTACCATGGTTACGGGTTAGGATCAGGTAGCAAAAGGTTCGCGCGGGTAACTTGTGTAACTTTTTCATTGGCATGCCATCTATTGCTAAATTTTTAAATTAAATACACTATTCTTGTAGTGTAGCCATATGCTCCATAAGGTTGGTCAATCTGATTGTATATGTGATCAGGGGCTGGAACCATGTTCTCTTCTGCTGCAGCTGAATGATCTTCGACGTTAACAGTTCTTCTTACAGACTCTGCAGTTGGACCTCGAGCTGGACACTCTTGAACGGCTTCATTCTTGTTGCAGTTGATCACTGGTGGTTCTGTGTGAATTTCTAAATTTTTTGTCAAGCTTTGTGTGTCATAACTGTTATTTATTTTGTTATCATTAGCTGTTATATTTGGTGTTAGTCTTGGCTTTATATTTACCTCATTTCTCCTATAGAATGATCCTTCTACATTTACTAAATATGAATTATCTGGATATTTTTGTGCAACTGTACCTTTTGACCATGTGTCATGTAGTTGTACATTGACTGGTTGTCCTATTTTTAGTTCTGGATAATTCTTACACTTTTTGTCATAATAAAATTTAGCTTTCTTTCTGTTTTCTTCAATTTTGTTTGGAATATCACTAAGCAATTTAGGTTTTAAATGTTTTGATAGACAAGGAACACTAGTTCTTAAAATTCTTTGAAACATTCTTTGTGTCGGGCTTGAATCAATTTTATTAGGGGTGTTTCTCACATGCAATAATACATACCATAAATCTTCTCCACTTTCATTTATCTTCTTAACAATTTTCTTCGCTACCTTTACAGTGGCTTCTGCTTTGCCATTTCCTTGCTGATGATTTGGGGCTGATGTGGTGTGTTTAAATTCCCAATTTTTTGAAAATTCTTGAAATTCCTTACTAACAAAATTCGTTCCATTATCTGTAAGTTTAAATCTATCATATTTTAGTAATGCTTTATCACCAATACAAGAAAATAGAATACTTATCTTCTTTGATTCTTGTTCTTTTGGCCACTTATTCATTCCATTAGCTATTTGATAATCTTCAAAATTTTTGACGAAATGTTCAAAATTTTGGGCGATATCCCCTTTTTCAGTTTCTAGTGGCGCTGGCATATTTACGCAACTATTACTTTGATTTCCTAAACATTTCGTTATTTCCGTCAGCGTTTCCATTTACTTCTTCAAATATTCTAATAAATTTTCGTTTTCGGTACCCATTTTTAATATATTTTTTTCTTTTGCAATATCTTTAATGATGCAATTCTTTTATACACCTGACACCATGTTATAGTATTTGATACTAATAAATATTAATAAATAGTGCAGCATGTAAGCAAACTGTATGTCTATTTATAAAACAATCTGTCAATCAATGTTACATATTGTTTACATAGATAACTCCATATTTTTATATTATATCAAAGATAACTGAGATATAATTTTATACAACATTATATAACACCTACCGTCTTGTCGCGGTTCACAAAGATGTCGTGTGCGTGCTGGTCTTCTTTCTCTAATTTCACCACAGAAATCGCATCCAAGTCTTCGGGTTCCTCTACACCAACAAAATGCACCTTCTTCTGAATACGTTTTGCGGTGTTGGCTCGTCGAGCATCTGCGTTGCTCAGCTCAGCCCCTGAAGTAAGCTTTTGCCGGTCATCTTCTCCCTGATGAAGCTTTCTACTACATACGGTCGTTCGAGCCTTATTTTTCCCGCGCATACTATCATTACTGACCGTATGTTCTGGGATATTTCTGTCGCACTGTTGTCTAGCATCTCTCTCGTGTGTACTGTTTTCTCTGATTTTACTTTTCACACTAAGTGAACAACTACTCGCGATATGCCCATATTCGCGACATTTGTAACAAATTTTGTACTTTAATTTATTTTTCGCTTGTTTACAAAATTTTGAAATATGCCCAAATCTCTGACAACGGAAGCACAATTTACTATGATACCTATTTTTATATGTTATATGTCCTATTGTCTCATCTTCATTTTCTACACCCGAATCTTCGCTATCACTAATTGCGTATTTACACGTAGATCTATTTTGCCCGGCTTCACGTAGAAGTTCCGTAACTTTATTTATTAATTCGTTTACTTCACTATATTCATTATTTTTACTTAATATACACAGGTCACCTTTTTCTGGAGAATTTTCGGGATTTTTATTACCTATTGATTTAAGACATAAACTTGAGCTATACTCCATTAATTTCTCTACAGTCTCTACTCTTTTGGCTATTTCTATAGCTTCTACTAATGTTTTCGGATCTTTTAATATAACATCGCGTTGCAACCGCGGTAACAGACCTATTAAAAACTGATTATATAACCGTTTCTCTACATATTTACTATTAAATTCATTTTCTGTCGGAACTTCACTATTATTTACTAATTTATATGCAAGTGATCTTAATTTTATTTCATATTCAATTACACTTTCTGTCTCTAATTGATGACAATTTATAAATTCTTTCTCTACTGTAAGAAAATGCTGTTTCTGAACGTATCTATTTAACAATTCTTTTTTGAAAACTGACCAATTATTTGTATTTTTAATTATACTATTATTCCTGACGAATTCTAAAGCATCTTTACCCAAACATAATTTTGCAATTGATACTTGTCTGTTCTCCGGTTGTTTACAAATTTTGAAAAATAACTCGACTTTATCAATAAATTCTTCTATGCTAACATCTGAATTGCCGCTAAATTCTGGAATTTTATTTACTGCTCCAGCTAAACTACTAACTGTTTCTAATTTTAATGCCATATTCAAATAGTTAAATTACTTTATTTTCACTGAATGCTTAATAATTACAAAAAATATTTTATTATCTCTTTTACAAATTTTCTTTTCGTCTACCTGCTTCAGGGTTAACGACACTACGAGGGTGACCATACCGTTAGAATATATACCGTTAGAGACTTTTCCCGCTTTTACTGACCCAAAAACTACCTGCACTCGTAACAACAACACAAAGTAAATTATTAGAGTTAAACAAATTTGACCACAATTAAAGACTTTACTGGTTTGAGTGGGTTTAGTTTTAGAAAATATTTAGATCCTAGCGCTTTGCCACCAAATTTCTAACAGGTACGGTCGCCTAAGACGAAATCTAGTACCTGACATACAAGGGTTTTAATTTATGAGTTTTACTTGCCTCAAAAGTAATCCACGAATTATATTAATGAACAACTTTTACACGAGACAAGGGTAACGTTAGACGCTGCTACCACTATCACTTTGTTTAAAAGTCTGCCGTGATAGAAGCAGACAAGGAAATGATAATAATGATAACAGACGCGGTTTAATATATGGTCAAATTGGTGCAGGGTAATAATTTTAGAATAATAGAGTTTTACCTCCGCGTTGTGCTACCACGTCGCAAAGAGAGGGGTTGGAATAAGATGGGCTGAATCAAACACGATATTCCAACAATAACAAAATTATATAAATTTTAATAATCAACCGCGATCAAAAACATTTATATAATTCAAATAAACTACAACGCGTAACTTGATTCTATATAAACTCTAAATTCTTACTTTTCTAATTTACTAACAATTTTGAAACCTTTTTACATCGATCTACAAATCAATATGTATCCACACAGAATTTAATAAAAACTACTTACAATTTTACACCACGATGAGAGAGCTTTTACACACAGTAAAACAACTAATTGGTTATTTCACAAAGAAATACCAAGGTATGTCTGACGATTCCGTCAAGACATCCACAACAATCAACGATTACAATAAGAGAGAGAGATTTCGAACTGTGGACCACCATTTAATGGTAAAAATTCAGAAGGTCTCAACCTATGTTTATCCGGCTCTTCTCATCCCCTAAGTAGGAACTATGCTAAAATTGTCCCAACTATTGATGTCCACCGAGGGCATCATGTACCAGAAACGGACAGTTATTTATTTGAAAACAAGCTTCAAGGCGCAAAAAGAGCGTCCTCAACCATAAATCTATCCATTTCGTAACATCTGGAGTACTGCTATACCAAAATTTACCAAAAATGCACAGCCGCCAAGCGACCGTGTTACATAATTCATATTTCTTTTATTAAGCATAGTAATACAATTATTAGTGTTTTAATCAATTTTACACTTCACCTAAATAAATAAAACGTTTTAATATATACATACATATTTTTTAATACAAAAATAAAAACCTATTTTAAGAAAAAAAAAAAGCGTTAATTAATTGGTATACGAGTACCGGAATACGTTTAAGGATTCAAGCAGTAATGGCAAAGTAAAAAAAAAACATACAACTATTGCACCAAATTATTTAAATTTTGTACTACCTCTTTTTAACTTCACTACATGAAAATTAAAACATCAATGAAAATATATCGCTGATGAACTAAACTGTTCTATTAATATTAGCCAACCTGCCAATCACTTTATTCCATGGTTCTATTTACTTCTAATTTCAACTTTACTCAGCATATTATCAATATTTGTTCCTCTACCAATAGGACATTGGGCTTTATAATCCGAATCTGCAGACCGTTTCATGAGATACATGCTTTAAAATCTTTGTATTATGCTTTTGTAGTCAGTAAATTGGAATACGCCAGTCTAATCTGGTATCCGTATTACGATAGCCAAGCTCTACATCTTGATCGTGTCCAACGCAGGTTCCTAAAATATGCGTCCTTTAAATTAGACAATACTTATCCCGAAAGAGATGTAGATACACAGTCACTTTTACAGCGTCATGACATTCCGTCCTTAGCTTCCAGGCGAATCATCTCCAGTGCGAGGTTCATGTGGATGCTGATTCACAACAAAATTGATGCTCCATTCATTTTAGATAGAATCCCGTTCCATGTACCAAGGTTGTCATCCAGGCAATGCAGAACATTCCATCTCCCTACCGCACGGACTGATGTGTATCTGCGCTCACCGGTCTACATCATGTGTCAGAATGCAGAAAAAGTCTCTAATGATGTCTTCATGTCCCACGTATCTGCGTACCCCTGCGTCCATTACTGTCCTGACGTATAATTTTGTTGTATGTTTTCTATATATATTATTTAAAATCATATATGTAATTATTTTGTCTTATTTAATTATATTTATTGTATATTGATATTTATACATTTATACTTTTGTATATTACCCTGTAATTGGTGACTTGTTGGGTAATTAAAGATTATTATTATTATTATTATTATTATAGTGACTGTCATTTTAATTGGACAAAAAGGGTGTTTTAATGTCGTACTGACACCAAAGATCTGTGCCGACACAACAGACACGCCACTACCTGTCCTATTATCGTCGGTTGCCGCAACCGAATGTATGTACAATTTGTGGAAACAAGATGATTTCATTACGTTACAAAAATGAATTGTAAATAATGTAAATCAAGATAAATATTTTAATTATATTTTAATTTCGTATGGAGCTCTGTCCCACATGAAATGGTTTATGTGGGGTTCAAGCCTTTGAGCATCCACATAGTCGACGCCTATGGGCCTGTATCAACACAAACAAAACACAAGCAAGCAGTGCTTACGCCACGCGAACATCCAGATGAATGTTTATCTCTTGTTTAGAGGCAATTTATATAGTCAGACATGCGCTCCTAGATTATAATTTTCAAAGACCTTCTACTACCATGATATTTAGTTTTCGCTCAGATATTAGTTTTGTTATAGCCCTTATTTAACACTGGATTTCTGAATGTCATGATGCTCGTATTTGCTGCATCATTGGAACTATTTGTTTTATGCACAAAATATATGCGCGTAATATATACAAAAATGTTATAAAATTATCCATTATAATAATCAAAATATGAATTTTTATAGGAAGGAAATCTTCTTGACTGGTGGATGGATGAGAAATAATGAAACTTGTGGAATTCAGTCAATATATTTAAAAAAAAGCTACGTCTCCTACCGGTTGAAGAAGACCCACGTGGGGTTGAAACCGGTAGGAGACGTAGCTTTTTTTAAATATATTGACTGAATTCCACAAGTTTTATTATTTCTCATGAATTTTTATATTTCATTAAATAATCTTTTTTTTAAAACATTAATCTTTATCAAAAAAAAACAATAATTATTGTACTATAGGTCGACTTCAACAAAAATGAAGCTGTCAATCATTCTCGCGCATCTAATGCAAAAAACAAGTTAAAGGCATTGACAACATTATGTCGTTTTTTCCAATGATGTGCAATGTGCCGCACAGTACATACTGCAACCGTCCCAGATCCTTATCTTGCCTACCATTGGCTATGTACAGCATTGGCGGCTCATACTACATCTCTGTGGGTGTGCTACATAAAACAAAAAATCTGATGTGGATAGTACACGACTTCTTTAAATTTTACACATTTTTGTTGCACTTCGTTTAAACTTATTTCACTTGAAAGTGAGATTATTCTACAGCTAATCATACTTCAACTTCCATTCGTTTCTTAACTTTACATGCGCCACTTTCCATATTGAAATAGTTATTTGTCAAACTAGAGAATAAAGTGTTTCTTTTTTACCACATGAATTCGATTGAGAGTGGTACTTTTCTTTTGGATTAAAGTGTGAGAAATGATTACTCACAGTATTTGTCAACACATATTTAAGAAAACTGATATAAAAAAAGCTTTATGGGAATAAAGTACAAAGATTAACCCTGCCTACATCAGAAATTTGGTAAAATCTATTCCAAATCTATTGAAAATGATGTAGGAAATAAAAGGGGACCAACGTTAATATAGTAACCCTACTTTCCAAGGAGCATGGCGCCATCAAACTGTAGCACATCCTTTCAATAATTTCCTTTACTACAAACTTGTAACAATTTTACAGGACCACTGCTACCAGTTTGTGACCCTCTCCTTAAAAGGATAGGTTACAAAATATATTTAAATGGGTTCTTTGTCAGACCGGATACGGAGCAAGTATAGTAGAAGTATAGTAGAAGCTCAGATACTTTTAGGCAGGTAGATTTTTCTGTCGCATGATGTTAAGGGCCGTACCAGAAATTTTCTTTCAAAATGTTTCCTTTTAACTTAACTTTTAAATCTAGAGTAAAATATTCAAATAATAATGCATTTTAAATGCCGTCTTCTCATTTTAATTTGTAATTTGAGAATATTAAATTATTAAAATAAATTCAACCGTAAATTTTAAATACAAATTAAATAAAAATAAAAAATACTTGGTTGTTCAAAAAAATTGAATTTTATTTTTATTCATATTTCGACTTTTAAGACCATTAGCACGAAATACTAATAAATGCACTTCACAGAAAATATTTAATATTTATACATAGAAAAACAAAGACAGAAAATAAGTATTAACCATCTATTCAATGGTAAGAATATCTACAAAGGATTAAAGCGGAGAGATCAATGGAGATTTGACTAAGACAAGTTGTTCATTCATAAGATTTTTCTGTTCATTGGATTTTGGATTTCCAATTACAAATTCTAAGAACTCCATTATTAGTTATTAAAAATATATAAATATATTTCTGTAGTTAACTAAAATTATATATTTATTGTGTCTTATTTCTTATTATCTATTTTCAGTTTACAAAATTTATACAAAGTAAATATAGTATGAATTTATTTAATACGGACCTGTTCTTACTTTTCAAGTGATACCTTTGAGTTGGGATAATTTATAACACCTGACCACAAAGCCTCTTACCCGTCCATAAAAGGTTGTAAAACCCGCTTAAGTCAGTTTCATTTATCTGAACTTCTACTATACTAGGAGATGGGTATTGAATTAAATAGAATACTTACATTTGTATTAAAATATAAATAATATAATAAATAATGTTTTACAGTTGGTTTCTTCTCTAATGACACTTCTGTCCACCACCGCCGTCTACCACTGACTATACCACTCTACTTCTGGCTTCTCTCTTTCTCTTCTCTATCTGTCTGCTTTTACAACCATTACCTTACACTATATATACTATGAACAAGTACTAAGTCAGCAAATATTAGTTTTACCTTTACACAACACTATTTATGAATTACATCCATTTTCTACTTACTTAATTGGTGCCACTAGAATGTGCTGACTTAGACTTGTTACAATATTAAATATCATTTGTTTAATGTGAACACTTTACATCGAACCTGTTACCTTCTCGACAGCTCCTTGTGAACTCGCTGTTTTAAAAATACAAAATTCTGAAGTTAGAGAATGTCAAGTGTGAATTGGAAGCAGATGTTGCGTTAGGTCAGTTTCAACCCTGATCCTTAACAACTATTTGGAAAGAGACGTCACTTATGCACATTTGACGACATACAGGGCCGGATTTATGTTGGTGGGGGTCCTATTTTCAACATGGAAGAAAAATTTAATAATTATAATTAAAATTTCTTACTTTTTTCTATACAAAATCTTGTATAATATCTTCAAATGATAGATGCTCAGAACTCAGAAATACTAGATATTTTAGGCATTGTTCGGTCATTCGTTCTCAGCCTATTTTATATTAATTTTAATTTTGAGAACAATCTTTCAGCAGTGCAATTTGTTATAAAAATAAGATTTGGTTCAGTCTACCCATACTTAAATCCAGGCCTGACCCCATATGTCGCATAACTGCGTACACGGCGTCAACATATTAAAGGATTTTTCGTGTGTTACCCAGCTCTCTATTTCGTATCCTGGGCGCAATATTTCGCACACTGGGCACATTTTTTCACGTACTGGGTACTTTATTTTTCAATTTGAATTTTACCTATTTATATTTTAATAAATATATTAGTTTGTATTATGTGCGCGAAAATAAGATAATAGTTATTCTTGTATTAAGTGCGCGAAGTTTGTGTTTTTAATTGCATAAAAAACCGTTTTTTTTTTAATCAGAAAAATCAGGGGCATCACATCACTTCCTTGTACGCTAAATTATACATATTTTTTCTTGCACTTAATTTAAACTTATTTCTTTTAAAAGTGAGATCATTCTACAGCTAAACATTCTTCAACTTCCATTCTTTTCATATCTTTGAACTTTCCTTCGAAATGGATCATCTTTTGAAAATTTTATTAAAATGTTTATCACTATATTGTGCAACAAGTGCAGAAAATCGCCTATTTCCCACGAGATGTGAAAGTGGAATCACACAAGGTGAGTGACACATAAAGTGTGAGGACTTTCCATAGTGGTCGTAGAAAAAAATATTTTAATCGCTCAAAAACATGCAAAGAAAGAGATATTGTTTTTATTTATTTCGTACCTTTTGAAATGGACGATTGGAACAAAAATGGAGAATCAAAACTAGATGTTATAGTAATCACATACATAAAATTTCAACATTCGACGGATAATCGTTTTTGAGTTATACGAAAAATTCAAAAAACTACTACGAGCGAATTGTCCTTTTGGCGCTACCAATTACAATAAAAAAGGGAGGTGCACAACCAAATGTTTTAGCAGTCCCATATACAAAATTTCAACATTTTACGGCTAATCATTTTTGAGTTATGCGAGATACGTACGGATAGATGTCACGCCGTAATTAATCAAAGGATTCAGGGATAGTTAAAATGGATATATCCGTTGAAACCTGAAAACTGCTTATAGCGACAAACGTCGAAATTGCAACCCTTTGTTTGAAAGCCCACATACCCTAACTTGATTTTACTTTTATTGGTTTCAGCGACTTCCGGCTATAATGACGAAACAGATATTATTTAGACCTGTGCAACACTTGTAGCTTAAGCAGTGGCGCAACGTGGCTTAAAATCAAATGAATTTTCAAAAACACTGCAAATGCGGGTTTAGATAAAATATCAAAATGATTGTCAAAATAACAAAAAAAAACCTTAAAGGACATATATTGTTTTATATTGTTATTTCATAAGGTTGCATTTCTGAGGTCATAATTGTGAATAATTCTAATAATGTTTTAAAGAAAAAAACTATGAAATATTTTACTTCTTTAATTTTAATGTCCAAATATGTAAAGATACGGAATAAACATGATAAATATTATGAGCACGCTGCTACACTACTGCTAGTTTTGCAGTGCCGCGTTACGCTTCTCACTGCCAGTATAAATGCTTGCGCGCGCGTGGATATAAGCTATCTTGCTATTCGCGAGGAACATCAACTCGTAGCCACCTAGCGACAAAATCTGGAAACCGGCAAAGTAGTACTCGTCAGCTGATAGCCATATGGCCGCATAGTGTTTTCAACGCTTTGTGTATCGTAGTCTTCATAATTATTATTCTAGTTAGTATATTTTTATACCCCTACCGTTAAAATCAATTTTCCTAATATCCGTTTACTATCGTCGTTTTTGCATTATTCCTTTTCTTTCTGGAATTCATCCACATTTTTACAAAAAATCTAACCTAAACTTTATCTAAAAATATGAAGACTACATTATAGAATTTTTCTATAATTTTATCTTATTGACAGGGGGGCTATTCTGATGTAGTGACTGTAAAAGTCATCGTTAATGACGTCAAGTAATGATGTATTTTGACGTTATTTATATGATGACGTCATGTAACTTTGTACTAACATTTAGTTACTGTCATTATTTGATGTTGGTACCTGTTAGGTTAAGTAAGTATTCAATAGATGGCAGCACAGTATTTTAGGCGGTAGTTTAAATTTCAATGTGTTTGGAGTCATTTCTATTTGTGATCTCGAAGTGTTCTTATCTATTTTTCGGCGTGTTGTAAATTTTGGTATTTTTATTTTTATTTTATATTAGTGTTTATTTAATATTATAGTATGTTATTATTTAAATTTTAGGATAGTTGATTATTTTATTAATAGTATTTGTAAGTTATTTAGTTATTTATTATTATATTTTAGTAGCATATTCTATATTTACTTTAGTTATTTTTAAAATTTAGATAAGTTTATTTTTTTATTTTACATATTTTTAAAATTTATTTTAGTTTATTTTATTATTATTTGCAAGAAATTTTGCTTCAAGCAAGCCAAATGAATTGTGAGCATCACGCACTAATCTTGCAATTCTAGCTTTCTCTAGTCTTTCGTCTTGTACAGCATCAACAAAGTGAGCGAAGAAAAATTATGCACCGCGAAATGCCATGTTTATAAACAAGAACCTAACCCAACTTCCAAGAAAGCGACTTGGTATAAAATAGCGACTGCTCGTAGCCAGTTGCTATCCGGTCGCTTGAGATAGCAACCAAAATATGTCATCGTATACGTCATACCTGACATCACGTGCACGTGCTCAAAAAATCCATTAGATGGAGGTAGTGAAAAAATAGCGACTGGCTATTTTAGCGACTCGCTATTTGATAAAAGTATAATAACGCTAGCCTATGTGACAGTGTTGCCAGTCTATTATAATTGTACTAAATCTATTACTTTTTGAAGTAAATTATTACAATAATACACCTTTCGTGAAAGTGTTACGTTTTTTAAAAATCAAAAATAATATTTCTTTATAAACATTTTATTTAAATTATCTATTCTAATTCACTTTACTTTTATTTTGTTTTTGTTTTTGATTCCTGTTGATAAAGTCGACCCCAAAAGGCTTTATCTGTCGAAATTAGTAGTATTACAAACGACACTGTAAAATTATTCTACATCTTGTTTCTTGTTTGAAAAGTAAAATATTGAATGGAGTTTACTTGCTGACTTAACTAAACTTAATCAATATTAGGACTTTCCTGTAGAATAATTTTGAAATACAATTTTCTTTTTAAAAAACAAAATGAATGATTATGTTTCCACATTTTGCTATGCTAGCCAAATTGGTATTTTCACTTCCATCTCTTCTTATGCTGCAGAAAAGTATATTTTAAATTAAATCTACTAAAGACTACGACTAGAAACAGGCTTCTAGTAGATAACTGTGATAGATAGATAGATAGATACTATTCTTGTTTTACTTGAAGAAAGCTTTAATAATTATTTATATTATAAAAGTATTTATTTTTGTTTTATAAAATTATTTCCAAAATACCAAGAATAACCAAATATTTGTGTATTAGGATATTACTTTCATTAAACTGTAACATTACAATAGGATATGGTATGTGATCATAGTCGAATTTATATGTATAATAAATTCTAATTACACCACTGACTGGTAAGTAGGCTTTCAAACAAGTGTTCAGATCTTCAGATATAATATTTGCTATTTAAGAGATGTATTCAAATATGATGAACTGATTAGATTTTGACTACAATTGGTTAACGGAAAGTAAAACTTGAAGCTTTCAACCGTTTTACTTAAAAATACCTCTAAATACCATTTTTTTCGCAAATTACGTTATTATTAAATATGAAGATTTTTTAATTTACTATCGATTTGCATAATTATGTTTCTATATAACTACTAGCTAAACAAAAAAAAAATAAATTATAATAATTTTACATATCGTTTAGGCTGAGGAATTTCTATAAAACAGATGAGTTATTCATTTTTTTTTTATTTTATGTCTTTGATTTACATTAATTGACATGGTGTTATGGGAACAATATAACATTATTTAATTTAGATTTCTAATTTGATTTCAGATAAATATTCAAAAATTATTTTCATTATTTTAGAATTTTTGGTAGCTAACAAGACACTAGTTTTACTTGAAAATTTTACATTTTCTTGAAGTAACTTGAAAAAGAGATCCTTTTAGAAATGTTTGTAAAATTCACAACTAAATAAATAGTGGTCGATGTCAGCAGTTTCCAGGGCATTGCAGTCACATTTATCTGAAGTTATTATTTTTAATTTAAACAAATTAAGTAAATTATAATAATTTTACATATCGTTTAGGCTGAGGATGAGTTATTCATATATTCACATAATTTGAGATAAGATGTCAAAAATGTAAATAAGTTTAAAAGATAAAATAAGTAAATATGCAGTATTTTATTGTAAAATTAAAAAGTGGGAGAAATATATTAGGAATCAAGGTAAGTTCGGTTATACAAACTTTATGAAGGAAATTTTAGTTAAAACTGCAATAACAATCTAATTATAAAACTACAAATAGAATGTACTGAAAACCTTATATAGAATATATTACTACAGTGGCGGCAGGTAATGTGTTGGACACATCAGACTTTTTATTGTTAATTTGTACTTATTTTGTATAATATTTTTTAATTTCATAACAAATACTATTTTTTGAAACACGTTTTTAAAATTATACTATAATTTAAAAAAAAATCTGATTTCAATCTTTAAATCTGACATTTCAGCAGGGTAATAATAAAGCAGAATACAAGCATAATGAAACTTTAAATCAACACATTTTGAATTCGCGATAATGACATGATATCTGAGTGTAAATGAAATGTAATTGTCGTACAAGGTCATTGAAAATTATAATCATGACAATATAAACTGCCTCATCACAAACGATGAGCATTCATCCGGTAGTTCCCGACTGGTGTACACTTCACCTACATTGATTCACGTTGTTAACACAGGACCGTACTAGAATGGATCGCTGGGCAGGTAAAGTTGCTGTTGTGACGGGCGCCAGTGCCGGAATAGGGAAAGATGTTGCGGAGAAATTAGTCCAGCACGGATTACAGGCCAGTGAAGAAAAAACGAAATAATAATTGCTTTTTTTATCCAAATGTATCTAAATACAGTGGCGTAGCTAGAACCCTTTTTGGAGGCGCTCGAGCGTCCCTAAAATTGTTGAGTGCCTCCAAAAATATGGAGACTAAAAATTAGAGTATTGTGCAACTACAACTAATAATGCTGTAAGAAAAATAAATATGTTTTATTCTTTTCCGTCGTATCAGGCAAACAAGCGAATTAAATCATATCTAAGATGTTTTACCAAAAAAATCGATTTGCTTCATTCGTTTTTCTTAAAATAGCATATGAAGTAGCTAAATTTTTATCACAAAATGTAAAATTAATAAAATTATTAATGAACCGAAAATGAGAAATCAATTAAGATATATCGTAGAATCATATTCAATAGCCAGTTTATTAGTTAAAGCAATTTTTTTTAAATAATTTGAGTTTGTTGTTGACTCATTATTTTTTTTTTGACATTTGATCTTAAAATATGTTCTTGCTTTTATAGAATCAAAGCTATTAAATATATATTTCATCTTAATTTATTGTTTGTGATACACCAAAAGTACTTATTTTTTTACCATTTAAATTTAATATTATCTAAAATGCTGAGCGCCTGCAAAACTCCACACCTGGCTACGCCACTGTCTAAATATCTGATTTTTTTCATTAAATCATGTAATTTTATTGAAATGTATTCATATTAATTGGCGTTTAATTTATTAAGAGCCCTTTCTCCAAGAAAAATGTAGAGGCATGATAGAGGAAAATTAAAATATATCTACACTCTCTCTTCCATTCCCAAAATTTCGAAATAAACTGCTTCTCTAATTATTTCAGGTAAAAAAATTCACATTCTGTATCTAAATTAATTAGAAAATTAATTTTGGTAACCTTAAAAATTAAGTATGAAAATAACGTAAATAAAAATAGCGGTAACATGGAGAAAAATTAATAAGTTTTAAGGCTCATTTCCAGCCGGTAGTGATTTTAAGTTTTAGTTTTAAAAATTAGTTTAAAAAGAAAAAACACTCGGTAAGTTTCAAAAATTAAATGTTTATTACAATACGTATTTCGGTCTGTTAAACTATCAAATACATGAATGAATATGTACAAAATTTTTACATTTATATATCCTAAAGGTAGAGACAAGAATAACGGTAAACAGTAAAGTAAAAGCAATAAAGGGATTAAAGAGGACTAAATAGTGGGGTGTTGTAAAGATCTGTCTGATCATTCATAAGAACTTTATGTTCATTCAAGGCTTTCTGAATTTCCAAGGATTCTAGAAAGTCCATTCTTAATCCCTTTTTACACAAATGTTTAACATTCAAATTTGTAATTTCTATTTTATAGTCAATTTCCAAACAGTGTTTAGCAACATTTGAATTTGATTTTCCATTAATAAATGCTCTATGGTGCTCTAAAAATTTTATATAAATTGCTGCACAATCGCTACAACTAATTTCGTAAACCCCACTGTTTTCTAAAATGTCTTTTTTATTTAATTTGTTGTTGACCAGGTTATTTTTTAAAGTGTATGGATTATAAAAGGCTGATTTAATGTTTTCTGATTGTAATATATTTTTTACTTTGTAACTCGTATTTCCTATGAAAGGCAGTCTTATATAAACAAAAGTATCTACTTCTTTAATATCTTCTGTATTAAATAATAATTTACGGATTATATTTTGGTTGTGATGTTTCAGTATCCGGTCTATCATAGAAACTGGGTAGCCATTATTATTTGCTATGTTTTTTATGGTATTAAGTTCGTTATTAAAGTTTTGTGGAGAGAGGGGAATATGTAATAATCGGTGTATGAAACTATGCAAAGCTGACATTTTTATATTAACGGGATGTTGAGAATCATTTAGGATCACTGTATCGGTATAAGTTTGTTTGCGGTAAATTTTGAATTCAAGATTATGTTCTGCATGACAAATAGTGATGTCCAGAAAATTTAGGCTATTATTGATTTCTTTTTCGACTGTAAATTGAATATTGGTGTTTATTCCATTTAAAAAAGTTAAAAACAAGTCTAATTGTCTGTCTGAACCGGTCCATATACAAAAAACATCATCGACATACCTATACCAACAGAAAATTTCTTTAATTAACGGGTTATTAGAATCAAATAAAATATTTAACAACCATTTATGGTTTAATAAACAGTGCTTACTAAATAATGTTACACCAAATTATATGCGAATTAGTAAACTAAACTACACAGGTTTTGGTGCTACAGTGTTAAAGAAAGCTAATGTTTTGTGGATAAAAGAAGAAATGAAACGTCTTTACGCAGTACGCTATTTTTTGAACATCCATTTGAAATTAGTTCACTGTGAACTTAGTTTTAAAATGCACTCTATTTTGTTTGATATGTGGGACTCAAAGTGTCGCGAAGAGATTAATTGTTTGGCTCACAAAAAGTTTCTTAAACAAGTTGTGAAATTAAACAAGTTGATTTCTAAGTGTTCTCCGCATAACAACAACGACAATAACGCAAGCTTTTCAACTTCCGCATCACGATCATCCGTTGCCTTAGCTTCTGAGTCCGAATTCTACCCAAGGATCCACAACTCGTCATCTTTCATTTTTTCTCCAGAAGAAATTAGTTTCCTGGACAAAGATTTGAATTTTGCTTATCCACGAATTCCGTCCATCAATGATTTTGAAGCCCTAGCTGTGGACGCAGAATTAGCTTTATATAGTAAAAATAAGGAAAAACATATTAATACCACTAAAACTCAGATAGCCTCAGTTATTAAAAATGATTTTTCCAAAGTTACCAAACACAATCACAATTCAAAATCGAAATTGACTAAATCTATTCTTAAATCTATCAAAACAAAAATTAAAACCCATGACTTGATTTTAACTAAAGCCGATAAAGGCAACACGATTACTATTCTAAACAAAACTGATTACATAGCAAAAGTTAACGATTTTTTAGGAAATAATAACCACTCAAAATTAAATTCAGATCCTACTACTCTTTTCAACAAACAAGTCAAAATAGTTATTTGTGTATCAAGGTTCTAAAAGTAATCTTTTTGGGCCGAAACCGAAGTTTGCAGCCGAGGCAAAGCCGAGGCTACAAATCAGATGAGGCCCAAAAAAAACTTTTAGCCGAGATGCACACAACATTTTTTAGGCGATTACAAGAAATTATTAATTTTCATTCAAAAAAATTTTTTACCTCTGTCAAAATTTACTTTACGGCCGCATTTACCTTACGGCCGCATTTACTTTACGGCCGCTATTTTTACTCGCAAATTCATTACTTTTTCATTAATATTTGTAAAGGAATAGTTAAAATTTTACTTACATATGTTATTATATTCTAAAATAATTAATCACATTAATATGAACTATGTAAATCAATAATGAACAAACAAGCGGCCAAAAATTTTGACTTTGACAGATGTCAAATAAAAATTGATACTTTAAGGTTGCCAGCAGATACGAAAAACAACAATTTATGTACCAGCCGCCTAAAAAGGTTATTAATGATTGCAAATTTATTATCAATAAAGAAAAGTACAACTTAATTTCTATGAACCCCTCTGCTCCAGAGCTTGATGGATTACCCAAAATTCATAAAAACAATTGTCCTATAAGACCCGTGGTTTCTTACGTAAACGCTCCAGCATATAAACTATGTAAAAAAGTTAATAAATTACTACCTACTGCTATTAAATTCATACCCTCTTATACAATTAAAAATAGCTTAGATTTCATTAATAAAATTATGACTAAAAAACTACCAAAACATTTCAAACTAGTTTCATTCGATGTAGTAAGCTTATTCACTTCAATACCCATTGATACTTTAAAGAATATTATTTATAATCTTCCTATTAGATCTGATTGTAAATTTGCAACCGAATTGTACAATTTAGTAAATGTTTGTTTGGATCAAAATTATTTCCAGTTTAATGGGGTTTTTTTATAAACAAAACGATGGTCTTCCGATGGGCTCTTCACTTTCTCCTCTTTTGGCAGACATATTTATGAATTCGTTCGAAACTTTTTTATTTGATTCTAATAACCCGTTAATTAAAGAAATTTTCTGTTGGTATAGGTATGTCGATGATGTTTTTTGTATATGAACCGGTTCAGACAGACAATTAGACTTATTTCTAACTTTTTTAAATGGAATAAAATAAATAAAAGCCTAAATTTTCTGGACATCACTATTTGTCATGCAGAACATAATCTTGAATTCAAAATTTACCGCAAACAAACTTATACCTATGCAGTGATCCCGAATGATTTTCAACATCCCGTTAATATAAAAATGTCAGCTTTTCATAGTTTCATACACCGATTATTACATATTCCCCTCTCTCCACAAAACTTTAATAACGAACTTAATACCATAAAAAACATAGCAAATAATAATGGCTACCCAGTTTCTATGATAGACCGGATACTGAAACATCACAACCAAAATATAATCCGTAAATTATTATTTAATACAGAAGATATTAAAGAAGTAGATACTTTTGTTTATATAAGACTGCCTTTCATAGGAAATACGAGTTACAAAGTAAAAAATATATTACAATCAGAAAACATTAAATCAGCCTTTTATAATCCATACACTTTAAAAAATAACCTGGTCAACAACAAATTAAATAAAAAAGACATTTTAGAAAACAGTGGGGTTTACGAAATTAGTTGTAGCGATTGTGCAGCAATTTATATAAGATTTTTAGAGCACCATAGAGCATTTATTAATGGAAAATCAAATTCAAATGTTGCTAAACACTGTTTGGAAAATAACTATAAAATAGAAATTACAAATTTGAATGTTAAACATTTGTGTAAAAAGGGATTAAGAATGGACTTTCTAGAATCCTTGGAAATTCAGAAGCCTTGAATGAACATAAAGTTCTTATGAATGATCAGACAGATCTTTACAACACCCCACTATTTAGTCCTCTTTAATCCCTTTATTGCTTTTACTTTACTGTTTACCGTTATTCTTGTCTCTACCTTTAGGATATATAAATGTAAAAATTTTGTACAAATTCATTCATGTATTTGATAGTTTAACAGACCGAAATACGTATTGTAATTAACATTTAATTTTTGAAACTTACCGAGTGTTTTTTCTTTTTAAACTAATTTTTTATATGTTTCAACGTGAACCGACAGTGCAATCTATTAATGTTATTTTAGTTTTAATTTTATTTGCAGTACATATGTGCTGTTTCTTGGTATGCTTTAATTTTTTGCGTTTATTTTATTTCATATCATGATTAAGTTTATAAAATATGTCTTTTTGAAAATAATGTTGGTTTAAAGCAGTTTAAAGGGCGAACCCGCCAATCTGATTTTTTTTTCTTTATATATTGTATGTTTTTCATAAAAATTACATCTGCAACAAAACCACAAATTATTCTTCGTAAATTTAAAATTTTGTGACAGCTGACAATTTTAATTTTTAGTTTTAGAAAGTATGGAGTTTGCATACTCTTGCAACTAAAAAATAAAACTAGAATTCAAATTAAATCTAAAACATGTGCAAGGAATGATTATGCACATAGGCATATGATATATATTTCTTACGACTAATGTAACAGGGGGGGGGGGTTAACAGAATGATGCTATGATAAAGACTTACGATGATGACTTCAGAATGACGATGATGCACAACACAACACTAAGGAAGTCGATTGGAGAACTTTGGACGAACACACACACACGATTTTTCTTAGGACACAATTTTATTTACATATTTACATATACTAGATTATAATAAAATTATTAAAAAACATTGCGAATGAAACTAAAGACTAAACATTGCAAATAAAACGGTTACATTTTCCATCGGACTAAATATTGTATGAACAATCATACGGATTGTTCATACCGCGATCAGAGCGAAGTACTCCGATATACGTGCGTCTTCATGAGACGTAGAAACGCGAGTCTCTTATAAAATCTGTTAAGTTATCGAGGGCTGAGAGGAAATCATCCCTTTGCCCTCCTTACCAGATCTTGTAAAAATACAGTTCTCACGCATTCAGAATGACAGTGAAGCGATAAATTTTGAACTTTATTACCAAAAACTAGCACATGTCGATTCCGAATGCAAGAGATCAAATTTCCTTACGCTCAGGTTTTCAGTAACATATGGAAAACATTCCATATTATTACACTAAAACATAAAATTAAAGCTAAAATTAACATTAAAACAGTAGATGGGAATGATACTTTACGGTTTATCTGTCAAGTTATGCTAAAAATATACCATTTTGTTTTTATTTTTTAAATTCAAAATTAATTTATGTAGTATTGTTCACTTCAACAGCAAAAAAAAAAACAGTAAGCTACCGCATCATAATAAATAAACCGTAATAGTTATTTATGTATGAAGGGAATAATCAAAATATTGTAGCACGGGGAATGTTTAAAGCTTTAAGTTTCCTGAGGGCTATAGTCTTAATTATGCCCGTGGTACAACGTTTTATTTCATTTTGATACTTGAAATGAAAAAACTATGTATATATGGTGAGTCTGGAACTTTTTTTCTTTTTTTATTATAAGTAATAAAAAAATGGCTTATATAAAATTTTTATTATTTTACATAAACTATTTGATGGCAGATGTAGATATTTTTTATAAAGCCAGGTTTACAAGATACGACTGTCAGCTTTTATTTTTAAAATGACAATCTATAATTATTTTAATTAAATATAAACTGCCTTTTTTTTCTCTTTTCAACGATGTATTAATTTTTATTAATGTATTTGAAAAATTTCGAGAAAATTGAGATAGTTTAGAAATATTAAAAATAATTTTTAAACAAATATTGTAGGTGGGTATGAGGGTATGTGAAAATAAACAAAACCTAACAATGTAAAACAATTAAATTAATGTAAAAATATACATTTGTTTGTTACTTAATTTAACTTATTTTGCAAACAAACAAAAACCATTTTGAAAAGTTCACAAAGATCGAATTAATAGATATGATTCTAATAATTGGTGAATCGACTTGCATCATAAGAATAGCAAAAAGAATTTACCGGGAGCGGTTTCCTAGAAACCGAGTTTAAGAACAGTGCGAAGGATTTTTATCTGATTTCCAGAAACATAGCCACCTATAATATTCCATGCTGTAGTTTGTTTGTAGATAGTTGGCATTGTTAGATTGTTTGTTATTAAACAAATTTAATATAATCGAAGTGTCACTGTCACTGTCAAATATATGTGGAACCACGTACTGATTATTCTGACGAAATCTTAATGAAATTTTAACCTGCACAAACAAAGTTGATTTCTAAAAATTAAAATAATTATATAGGAAAAGCAATTTGAAAAGTTCTGTGGAGTATCTATTGCTTGGTATTTGAGGGCGTATAAACAAGTTTTTATAGATACTAAAATACACGTTATTACTCCGCGAAAGTAGTAGCTAGAGTAAAAATTTACGGACTCTTATGTCAAAATTTGACTTTACGGACTTATATTTCAAACTAAATTAACATATATTTTAGTAGTATTATATTTTTGAAGTTTATTTTAGCACTACCTAAAATGACAAACATATCATTCTATAATACTATTGGTTAATTATGTGTAAACATAAATGAAAATTATAACGAAATATTTAAAACTCGTATTGTCAAGGTGTCAATTTTTTTTGTTATCACAGCCAACCTTGTCTCTATAGCTAGCTGACGTTTTGCAAACACATAATGCTATTTATTTATGTTTTGGGTAAAATATAATGTATATCTAAGGAATAATACGATATATATATATATATATATATATATATATATATATATATATATATATACATATATACAGGGTGTATTACGGAAAGTGAAACATAGCCGTATAACATGGCAAATCAGTTTTTCCGTGCGCATTGCTCCCCTAATTATTTTAGACAAAAAAATTTAAATGGATGTTGTATAGCAAAAATTCCTACGTCAGAATCAATAAAAAAAATATATTTTAGCTACTTCATAACTGCAAAAATAAGATTTGAAAATTTCCGGAATTACAATAAAATAGTATTAGCCATGGAATTATGAACAAGAGACGAACAAAAGCGTAACGTTTTATAAATACTCCCCGGTTTTATACGTCAAATTATTAGTATTTATTTTGACAAATTGTGATAAATCGATATTAGTTAATTAATTTCAAAAATGAATAATTATTCAAATGAAAAAAAGTTACAAATAATCATGGCATAATCTGCTACTTGCTACTTCATAACTGCAGAAATATTTTGAAAATTCATGGAGTTATAATTTAGTATTTACCACGGAATTAGTGGTAGGTACATAGAAATTTAATAATAATAATGATAATAATATTGAAGCAAAAGGTTTAACTAGATTCATTGTTTAAGATTAATAAAATAAAGTAAAACAAACAATTATTAAATGTAAGAAATTTAATTCAATATAAAAAACAACAAACTAAAAATATTAACAAATTCTTAAATTACAATAGATGTTCAAACAATCCTCCGTTTTGTGCTAAACAATAACCCAATCTATTGTAGAAACTTTGCCGAACATTACTTAATTGTCTATTATTTATTTTTTGAAATTCTTCTGTTATAGCATTTTTAAGTTCTTCAACATTTTGGTATCTTTTTTTATACACTTCGGTTTTTAAATGACCCCATAAAAAAAATCGCACGGAGTTAAATCGGGCGACCGTGCTGGCCAGTTGATTGGTCCACTACGTCCTATCCAACTTTGAGGAAATGTTTGGTGAAGATATTCCACAATATCTCTTGCGCTATGTGCAGGGCAGCCATCATGTTGGAACCACACATTTTCTTTATTTGTTTCGGTAATTTCTGGCCCAACATCATTCATTAATAAATTCAAATACGTCTCTGAATTTATTCTTTCAATGAAGAACGGGCCAATGATTTTGTCTCCCAAAATTCCTGCCCATACATTTATAGTTTGTCGATATTGTGTCCGAGACTCTATAATATTATGTGGATTATTTTGAGACCAATATCGATAATTATGACCGTTGGGTTCGCCATTCATGGTAAATGTGCATTCATCTGTGAATAGGATATTGCTTAAAAAGTCTCTATCGTAATTTGACTTCTCCATAATTATTTCACAGAATAATGCACGCTGTTCAAAATCTCGTTCCAAAATGTGTTGATGATTTTGAAATTTGAAAGGAATGTATTTATGTTTTTTGAGAATTCTATGAACTGTCGTAAAATGTATATTCAGTTCCTTCGAAATTTCTCTCACGCTCATTGTTGGCTCTGATTCTATGAAAGCAAGAACATTTTCTTCATTTTGATTATAGTTTTCGTTATTTTCTTCTTCTTTTTTAAAATTCAGTGTACCTGTCTTCTCAAACTTGGCAATAAATCTTTGAATAGTAGACAAACCCGGAATATCATCATTTTGATGCCCAGAATAATGCCATTTAATTATTTGTAACTTTTTTTCATTTGAATAATTATTCATTTTTGAAATTAATTAACTAATATCGATTTATCACAATTTGTCAAAATAAATACTAATAATTTGACGTATAAAACGTTACGCTTTTGTTCGTCTCTTGTTCATAATTCCATGGCTTATACTATTTTATTGTAATTCCGGAAATTTTGAAATCTTATTTTTGCAGTTATGAAGTAGCTAAAATAATTTTTTTTATTGATTCGGACGTAGGAATTTTTGCTATACAACATCCATTTAAAACTTTTTGTCTAAAATAATTAGTGGAGCAACGCTCACGGAAAAACTGATTTGCCATGTTATACGCCTATGTTTCACTTTCCGTAATACACCTTGTATATATATATATATATATATATATATATATATATATATATATATATATATATATATATATATATTTACCGTTATAATCAGGGTTTTTTTTAATAAAAATCATTGATTTTTATCAAAGATAATATATAATAATTATAACTAAAATTTAATTATTTACTACGAAACAATTAATATTAACTGAGATGTACGCTGTATATAATAATATCTTATATTAAATGTTTCATTCATTGTGTCATTTTAATTCTCATATAACAGAAGGAAAATATGAGAATTTAAATATGTAACTAAAAGTAATTCTTTGTTACTCTTCTTTGTTTTATTCGGATGAATCGTTTTAGTTTTATTATAGATTTCGTTTTTGTTTATGAAATAAAATATTCATATTGCTCTTTTAACAATTAAAAAATGCAGAAATACTCAGATATGTTCAAAAATTAAAAAAATCAAAAAATCATGATTTATTTGATTTTTAATCGTTAATTATTTTTTTAACAAATTGTAAAAATATTTCAACGGAAATATACGTTTTAAATATTTCTAAATCCATTTTGACTAGTTTCGGTGTGATGTCTGTACGTAGGTATGTACGTATCTCGCATAATTCAAAAAATGATTAGCCGTAGAATGATGAAATTTTGTATATGGGACAGCTATAATATCTAGTTTTGCACGTCATTTTTTATTGCTAGCAGCAGTGCCAAAAGGATACGTTACTCGAAAATCGTAGAATGTTGAAATTTTGATTGTGAGACTGCTATAATATCTAATTATGCACCCATGTTTTTATATTACAAAAGACAGTGTTAAAAGGCACTACTTTCAAATGAAATAAGTTTAAAAAGAAGTAGTAAAAATGTGTATAATTTAGTAGGCATACAAGAAAGTCAAGATGTAACAAATTCTTAAGATTTTTTGAAGAATATCGGTAAGTGTAGACAATTTTCTGTAAATTATTTTTTTACATTATGTTGCCAATATGTAATTTTCTTACAATATAATTTATTGAAGTTATTTTTGATACAGAAGTTTTTCAAAACATTAACTTTATGTATTATAGATTTTTTTTCGAAGACGATTTCTTTGTTTTGATTTTAATAAGGGCTTTATCAAAGGACTTTTACAGAAGAGCCGTTGCAAAATTATTTAGAGTTCAAAAATTCCCCAAGTAATGTTTATTCAATTTGCCAATAGAGGGAAGGGGAGCCTATTAATCGATTAGTTTTAAATTAACGTAAATTGGTATTTTATTTTGACAAAATTTTTCGTTGACTCGTTTTAATTTTTAAATTTACGAAACAATAAATAAATACCAGAACATATAACAATCTGAAATGTATTTTGAAAAAATTTCTTTCGGTAGATCGGTAGATTGAAGAGGAAATCGGTAGATCTACCGAAAAATCGGTATAGGTGGCAACACTGAATAAGGCTTTGATGGGGGAAAATATTCAACATCTATTGCTATATACAGAGTCCGTTTATAGAGGCTAAACATTGGGATCTCAGGAACCGTAAGAAATACGAATTCGGTTAAATTGGGGCAAAGTTACTTGGCTATTTCAATTATGTTTTCGTTTTCCCAAAAAAATACATGGGTCACTAGATATGAGCAAAAAACTGATTATGGCCAATTAATTTTTGACTTATAATTTTCTTAGTTCAATCCACACAAATTTCTAGTTTGCACATTTTACAGACACATTTGATTTTTTTTTTTTTCCAAAGCACACTTGACCGAAATGAATAATATCAATAATTTCTTAGTTTATTTTCAATTTAATGTACATGTATTTTACATAAATAGAAGGAAAAATTCTCTATTTAACAGTGCTAAAGACAACTTTGAGCTCCATATAAAAATTAGAAGTTCGTATGAATTTCTCGAAAAATGTTTGAGCTAGAAAAATTTTGAGAGACGCTGTCAATTTCCCGTAAAAAAAGTGTTTGTAGAATGCGCAAACTAGAAACTTGTATGAATTGAAACAAGAAAGTAATAAGTCAAAAAGAAAATTGGCCAAAATTAGTTTTTTGCTGATATCTATTGAGCAATGTATTTTTTTGGGAAAACAAAAACATAATTGAAATGGTCAAGTAATGCGGCAACTTTGCCCCAATTTAACCGACTTCGTATCTCTTACGGTTCCTGAGATCCCAATGGTTAGCCTCTTAAAATGGACACTCTGTATGTGCCATATATAAACATTTATAAAATAATGTCTTGATTCAGTTTTATAAATAAAAAACCAGAGAAACTAACATTTACCAGCTACTAACTTGTAAAGGTATCAGTCAGTTTTATTGGTTAGTAGTTGCAATGTTAGTAACATTAGTAACTGTCACAATTTAGTTCTAATTTTAATTTAATTTACAAGTGAATAACAAATAAACTATTGTACAATATAAGCGAGGTAACAGTTTTTACATCTAGGACGTAACAAGCTTATCTAAATGAATCGCGTGTCATTACCTCCTGACCCTATTAAAAACAGTTTAACCTCGCTAATTCTGTAAAATACTAAAACGTTCGTTAAATTTTAACAATTCCTTTAGTAACGAATCGTTAGTACGAGTGTAGCGTCATCCATGCTTTTCCTACTTCTTAAGTTATATCATCTCCACATATCAATTTTATTTAATGTACCAATTAATTGCTGATAACTTATCTGAAATAACATTCAAATTATTATTTTTTATTAAATTGTATGATGCTTGTTTGCTTACCATTGAATGAAAATTATGTTGGTTATCTATGATACTGACTTTAATCATAGGTATGTGTTTGTGTAAATGTGTGGAATGACGAAGCACACTGAGATTTTTACCGAAAATTGTTGTATTTAGAATTAGATGATATGAATTTATATGCTTTTTATCTATTTTTCTTTCTGTTTACATTATGTATTTACGTAGGGCTGAGTTTATGTACAAATTCATAATTTCATTGTTGATACGAATTTAATACGTGCTACACATGAGAATACTAGAAACCTTGTCTTGGGGAATTAACATGGGAAACAGTTTTTTGCTTTTTCTATCCGTCTCGTTTATTAGATTATTTAATTTTGCATCTACTGATATCAACTATTATGAATTATGAGAAACTACACGAATTACATAATTATTTTGTATATGTGTTTCTACCTTTTTGAGCACATTACTTTTTAAATTGCATATTTGGCTGTATTTCTTAAAATATTCAGTAAAATTTTAAAATCCTAGAATAAAACAATTGCAAAAATATAAATCTAAAGTCTATGTTTTATAAGAATGATATTTTGGAAAGATAGGTGCAGTTTCAAATTGTTTTCTTTATTATTAATTTTATTCTTGTCCATTGGCTTAGAATCTACAGTTTATAATTACAGTTACACAATTTACTTTTAATATATATTAGAGATAGGACTGAAGCTGAATAATTATTCGGTATTCGGCCTAATCGGCTCTATTTCCATTATTCGGTATTCGGCTTATTCGGAATATTTTAATATCGAATATTCGATTACAAGAAATAAGTGATGTACAACGCTGTTTTATGACATTAAAATATATAAATTTTAAATAAACATATATGTTTAGTTATTTCTAATCTATCTACATTAAGAGTAAATAACTTATCTAGTTATATTGTTCAGTAGTAAGTTATTATTTTTTTCTTAAAACTGGAATAACTAAATTTAATACTACTTAAACAAAAATTTACCTTAGTAAAAAATAAATGAGTTTCGATTCGTCAGAATAATTACACCCTTCTCCGCAACGAGGACCACCAAACACGCTTTGAGAATGTAGAAAAATATACTATTGGGTAATGCCGAATATTCGGTTAAAAATTGACCGAATATTCGCTATTCGACTAAACTGCTATTCGTCACATCACTAATATTGGTGGTATTACAAGAAAGCAGTCAAGAAACAAAATTAAAGTTAATCCATTTTGACCAGCTATGGCCTGACGTCTGTATTTATGTACGTATCTCGCATAACTCTAAATTGATTAGCCGTAAAATTTTGAAATGTAATACAACATAACATCTAATTGTGCACCTCTCATTTTATTGTGCTTATGTATTTTTTGTCCGAAAATTATTAAGTAGATGAATTTTCTGTACACAAATTTATTGAAATTACGGCATATTAACATATTGAAATATTTTTGCAAAACCATAGACGAAGACAAACTAAAAACCTTAGCAATTCTTTCAATTCATACTTATTTTTTCCCTACTATACTAGAATTTAATAAAAAAGTCATCGAAAATGTTGCTTTTCAGAAAAATAGAAGAGCGGAATTTCTATACAGATAATTTTTAGAAACTTAATATATTTTTAAAAATAAAATATATACATATGTGTATATTCTATGTATATATATATATATATATATATATATATATATATATATATACCGGGTGTCCCAGATCAACCGACACATGGGAGTTATACATGGGAAATCAGTTAATAATGAATAGTATCTCCCCAGTGCAGATATTAACTTCAAATTTTGTATATGGATCTCAATTATTTGAAATATGCAATTTCGTCTGAAGGGCGAGATTTATTAAATTTAAAATCTAACATTTTCGTTCAAAATCAGTCAGCCATGGAAATAAAAGAAAATATTTATCTGACAGTTTAGTGAAGTATCACTGATTTTAATTTTTATCCCCTGTATTTTAATATTATTTAAGTTGAATTTAGTTTCTTTTGGTTAAATAATATACAAATACTACAAAAATATAAAAATCTACAATGGCATGTCATTAACTGTCAGAACTGTCACATAGATATTTTTTTTTATTTCCATGGCTGACTGATTTTGAACGAAAATGTTAGATTTTAAATTTAATTAATCTCTCCCTGCAGACGAATTTGCATATTTCAAATAAGTGTAATTTATAGAATAAATATTCTCCGATAAGCATACAAAATTTCAAGTTAATATCTTGCACTGAGGAGATACTATTCATAATTAACTGATTTCCCATGTAAAACTCCCATGTGTCGGTCGAGTTGGGACACCCGGTATATATAATAATAATAAATTAAATTTATTCAGCATCTCCCTCTATATCTTCGTTTGTCACGTTCTTGTTCGAAATACTTTATTACAGAATGCCTTTAAAGCTGCCTGGCTGTCTGACATTATATTTATTAATGCTCCTTTTAGACCTTTATCTAGGTTTATGTGAGCACAGAGATTTATTGCATAAATCTCAGCCTGAAAAATTGTGGAGCAGGTGCCTATGGATTCCTTAATTCGGTAAGACGAAGACAAACTAAAAACCTTAGCAATTCTTTCAATTCATACTTATTTTTTCCCTACTATACTAGAATTTAATAAAAAAGTCATCGAAAATGTTGCTTTTCAGAAAAATAGAAGAGCGGAATTTCTATACAGATAATTTTTAGAAACTTAATATATTTTTAAAAATAAAATATATACATATGTGTATATTCTATGTATATATATATATATATATATATATATATATATATATATATATACCGGGTGTCCCAGATCAACCGACACATGGGAGTTATACATGGGAAATCAGTTAATAATGAATAGTATCTCCCCAGTGCAGATATTAACTTCAAATTTTGTATATGGATCTCAATTATTTGAAATATGCAATTTCGTCTGAAGGGCGAGATTTATTAAATTTAAAATCTAACATTTTCGTTCAAAATCAGTCAGCCATGGAAATAAAAGAAAATATTTATCTGACAGTTTAGTGAAGTATCACTGATTTTAATTTTTATCCCCTGTATTTTAATATTATTTAAGTTGAATTTAGTTTCTTTTGGTTAAATAATATACAAATACTACAAAAATATAAAAATCTACAATGGCATGTCATTAACTGTCAGAACTGTCACATAGATATTTTTTTTTATTTCCATGGCTGACTGATTTTGAACGAAAATGTTAGATTTTAAATTTAATTAATCTCTCCCTGCAGACGAATTTGCATATTTCAAATAAGTGTAATTTATAGAATAAATATTCTCCGATAAGCATACAAAATTTCAAGTTAATATCTTGCACTGAGGAGATACTATTCATAATTAACTGATTTCCCATGTAAAACTCCCATGTGTCGGTCGAGTTGGGACACCCGGTATATATAATAATAATAAATTAAATTTATTCAGCATCTCCCTCTATATCTTCGTTTGTCACGTTCTTGTTCGAAATACTTTATTACAGAATGCCTTTAAAGCTGCCTGGCTGTCTGACATTATATTTATTAATGCTCCTTTTAGACCTTTATCTAGGTTTATGTGAGCACAGAGATTTATTGCATAAATCTCAGCCTGAAAAATTGTGGAGCAGGTGCCTATGGATTCCTTAATTCGGTAATCTGGGCCAAGCACACCTACTCCAGTTCCTCCTGTGTCCAATTTTGAACCATTATATATATATATATATATATATATATATATATATTATATATATAATATATATATTATATATATATATATATATATATATATATATATTATATATATATATATATATATATATATATATATATATATATATATATGATTTTTTTCTTTTGGCCCCGGTGCTTATGAAGGTCACGAGTCGCTACTGTCATAGAAGACATGATACATGTAAACAAATCTTTTTCATTTAATTGTCATGATATATGAATCGTTTAAAATGATTCATAAAAAATCTTATGTGTCCAACACATTCCGCCACTGTAGTATTATATTCTATATAAGTTTTTCAGTACATTCAATTTTTAGTTTTATAATTAGGTTATTACAGTTCAGACTATTTTTGATACATTTCATACCTAAAATTTCCTTCATAAAATTTTTATGGCCAAAAAACACAGCTTTTTTGTCGTTAATAAAATTGGAACCGAACTTACCTTAATTCACGCATGCAAACAAATTCTTTACATACCACCTTTTTTAAGTTTACAATATAACTAATTCATATATTCTAATTTTATCTTTTAAACTTATTTACATCAAATTTGACAGCATATGAAATTTTGTGAACATAGGATTAACTCATTTGTTTTAAAGAAATTCCTCAACCTAGACGATATGTAAAATTATTATAATTTATATATTTTCTCCGTTTAACTTGTAGTTATATATAAATGTAATTATGCAGATCGGTAGAAAATTTAAAAATCTTTATATTTACTAATAATGTAATTTACGAAAAATGGTATTTAGAGGTATTTATTTAGGAAAAACGGTTTAAAGCTTCCAGTAAAGTATTACTCCCGGTTCACTAATTATAATCAAAATCTAATCAGTTCATTATGTTTAAATATAACTCTCAAATAGCAAATATTATATTTTTTACATGTATCGTATTGGATTTATCGTGGACGAAAAATCGTCACAGACACACAGACACACATACACACAAATATACAGACATCACGGTAAAAATAGTAAAATCGTATTCTAGGAACCCTCATTTTCATATGTTGAAAACTCACACTGGAGAAATATGACCAAAAACAATACCTCCCTTATCTATATATTGATGGCAAGAGGTAAAAATGACTCGTAAGAACTCTCCTTTACTCATATGAATGTGTTGGCGCAGGTGGTGGGGCTGGCGCGCCGGGTGGAGAGGGTGGAGGAGCTGGCGCGGTGCCTGTCGGGCCCCGGGAAGCTGCACCCGGTGAAGTGCGACGTGTCCAGCGAGGAGGACGTGAAGAACGCCTTCCAGTGGACGCTGCAGAACGTGGGCCCCACCGCTATCCTCATCAACAACGCCGGTCTCGCCAGGAACAGCTCCTTTATAGGTTAGTCTTACTTACATTAAGAGAAACTTCGGTCTTTTTTACTTCCTTCCTTGTACGAAGTATGTCAACAGAAATATACTAATCCATTTTGAGTAGTTTGGGCGTAACATCTGTATATACGTATGTATTTCGCATAACTCAAACCGATTAGCCGTATCGTACTGTACTGATTGCCAGGGGCGGACCGTGAACTTTTGGGGAGCCTGGGCTAATATTGTTTGGGGGCACTACCTTAAAAACCTTTTAACCGGCAGTTTATCAAAAGGCAACGGAAATAGAATAACTCTGTACATAAAAACATAATTTTCGTTAAAAATATTATTTAATTTAATTATTAAGAATAATATCTTATGCAACGAATTTTTACTGTATTTTTTATAAAAATATTTTTAATGAAATATGAATTAAAACAGCAGTAAAAAATGTTTCCTTAAGATAAGTCGAATTTTCGTTTTTCGAATTTTTTAAAAATTCTTTCACTTTCGTAATCTACACAACATGTCATATTACTTCACCATAAAATTTATGACATTAAGTTCATTTCCACCATGTATAGGGAGATTTGTAATGATTAAGCTAATCCTCATATTCCGGTATTTACAATTTAATGTTAATTTTTTTATGAAAAGTTAAATATTAGGATTAGATTAAATTACATTTTAAAAAATAAAGTGGCAAAATTAGAGTGAATTCATTAATTCATACTGTTTCTTATTTCTATTCAATTAAAAATTATCGAAAACAACGTCTACACGCATATTTATTTAAGCCTCGCTGCAAGGGATACTAATGTCTGTCTGTTCTATTCTGATTGTACGAAGCAGGGGGCCCTTTGTATCGCGGGGCCCTGGGCTGCAGCCCTTAAAGCTCATGCCTAAATCCGCCCCTGCTCATTGCTATACCATCTAATTGTGCACCTCCCTTTCTTATTGCAATCGGCAGTGGCAAAAGGGCACTTTGCTGCACAGTATATTGTAAACGCTTTTCCATTTCCCAGTGTAGTCATAGACAACATTAAGGTATAAATTCATATCTCACAGTTCTGACAAAAATCGTATTGTTTTATTTTTGTTAGGTATCTAGTTGCTAGGAAACAGTGAAATGAAGACATCTTTATTATTAAAATATAAATGAATTAGGAAATCATATCGTAGTAGTAAAAAAAGTGTAGTATACAATTAGCTTCGAGTGTCCCTTTTCATACTCGTATGATTTACAAACTGTCATACTCTTCTTATACAATATACTATTATGGAATTGCTATAAGATAAGTTTTGGCAGAAATTTGATATTTCGTTAGAAATATGTACGAAATAAATGAAAACAATATCTTTTCTTTACAAGTTTTTGAGCGATTAAAATAATTTTGTGTTATGCAATAGGAATAATGACAATCCACTTTGAAGAGAAGTTCGAAGATAAGAAACGAATTGAAATTGAAGAATGATTCTACGGAAATGTAGTCTTGATTAATTGAATTGATTGAATTGATATTAAGGAGGGTCATATATAGAATAATGACTAATATATATATATATATATATATATATATATATATATATATATATATATATATATATATATATATATACTGACTAGCAAAAAATTAAGGTCAATTTGAAATAATGATTTATTTCCAAAATTATCGTTTTTAAGAATATATTATAAAATGGACAACTATTATACTATATTTTGTAGGCTAAATTAATAATTTGATATTGTAACGCAAAGCTTATTTTTTGGTTTCATAAATGAAAAAACCTATTACAATCATCGTGCATTCTCTCCTCTCCTCTTGTGCTAATGACTACTTAAAATCGACGACGCATACATTCATTTACGTTAAGGATCACTAATTCCCACTTCATTCAACTATTGCTTGTACAAAATGGGATTTATCTTAAAATAGCATGTTTCCCCAGTCCTCATCATTTATGTCCTGTGAGGCAAAAACTAATTTTTCAATTCGAGATGTTGCATTGGTAGATCTATAGCCATCTTTCTACAAGACAATCCAATAGCATGAAGTCTTCCTCTGACGGTCCACCACTAACATTTACATTTGTAACTTCTTAAAGTTGATTTCGTAGCAAAACTTTAGAAGCTGTTTAATTCCGCAAATTTTCGGACACCAAAAAACGATCATCTCTTTTTCGTCCGGATCTTTTTCTTCTGGTTATCCAATTCTGACATGCAGTTTGTCAGATAATATTTATTTACAACAATTAAAGTATTGTAATTAAGAATATTATATTATATTAATATACATAAAACATTCAAAAAGTAACTAACAATAATTATAATAATAATATAACTTTATTGAAGTAATCTAAATGGCGAAGTTCAGCTAAAGTTGATCTTCCACCGAACCAATTGATTCAAAAAAACCCGTTTAGAGAATTCTAAGGGGGCACCTGGTCGGCTGGATGGCTGAGCAAGCTAGCGCACATCTCTAACTCGCTGTGATGTCACTCGAACTTGAGATCGTAGGTTTAAGTCCCAGCGACTGACAACGTGTGATTTGTCATCAAATAAAAAACACAGCTACTTGTGTATCACACTCGGATGTTATAGACTTGCCATCTATACATCTTAAATAAAAGTAGCGCTGACATGAAACAACCGACAGTACTATAGTTAGAATTGCGGGTGCTGTGAAGGTGGCACAGCCATATTGGCACAATTTAAAAAAAACTATCCTATTATTTAGTACTAATTAATTACTAATTAATTACCGCAAAAAAAAATTATTACCCTTGCCGTTTAAAAAAAAATGGTGGCTGTGCCAGCTTCTCAGTGAAGCTAGCACACCACCGAAAAAAAGAGTAATTTTTATGTTATTATTTAGTACTAATTAATTACTAATTAATTACCACAAGCTAAAATTAATTACCATTATCATTAACGAGAAAACGCAACTTTTTCAAATTTCCAAACGAAGCTAGCGCACGAACGCGAAAGAACATATTCCTATGTCAAAATGCTTCAAAAATAAAATAAATCAAGTTGCTAAATATACCTAACAATAATAATTGTCAATATAAACTATTTAAAAGAGATTGTGCCGAAGTAATAAATTGTTAAATATAGTTTAGAGAACGATTTCCTTGGAAAGAAAGATTTTCCAAGATATTTTAATTTTAAACTAAATTTTGGCAATGGTAATTTTTATAAATCTAGTTCCTAAGTATAGTTTAGAGAACGATTTCCTTCGAAAGAAATATTTTCGACGAAATCTTTCTTTCCAAGGAAATCGTTCTCTAAACTATATTTAACAATTTATTACTTCGGCACAATCTCTCTTAAATAGTTTATATCGACAATTATTATTGTTAGGTGTATTTAGCAACTTGATTTATAAAAATTACCAATGCCAAAATTTAGTTTGAGATTAAAACTTCGTCGAAAATCTTTCTTTCGAAGGAAATCATTCTCTAAACTATATTTAACAATTTATTACTTCAGCACAATCTCTTTTAAATAGTTTATATAGACAATTATTATTGTTAGGTATATTTAGCAACTTGATTTATAAAAATTACCATTGCCAAAATTTAGTTTGAAATTAAAATCTCTTCGAAAATCTTTCTTTCCAAGGAAATCATTCTCTAAACTATATTTAATAATTTATTACTTCGGCACAATCTCTCTTAAATAGTTTATATCGACAATTATTATTGTTACGTATATTTAGCAACTTGATTTATAAAAATTACCATTGCCAAAATTTAGTTTGAAATTAAAATCTCTTCGAAGATCTTTCTTTCCAAGGAAATCGTTCTCTAAACTATATTTAACAATTTATTACTTCGGCACAATCTCTCGTAAATAGTTTATATCGACAATTATTATTGTTAGGTATATTGAGCAAGTTGATTTATAAAAATTACCATTGCCAAAATTTAGTTTGAAATTAAAATCTCTTCGAAAATCTTTCTTTCCAAGGAAATCATTCTCTAAACTATATTTAACAATTTATTGCTTTAGCACAATCTCTCTAAAATAGTTTATATCGACAATTATTATTGTTAGGTATATTTAGCAACTTGATTTATAAAAATTACCATTGTCAAAATTTAGTTTAAGATTAAAATTTCGTCGAAAATCTTTCTATCCAAGGAAATCGTTCTCTAAACTATATTTAACAATTTATTAATTCGGCACAATCTCTCTTAAATAGTTTATATCGACAATTATTATTGTTAGGTATATTTAGCAACTAGATTTATATAAATTACCATTGCCAAAATTTAGTTTGAAATTAAAATCTCTTCGAAAATCTTTCTTTCCAAGGAAATCGTTCTCTAAACTATATTTAACAATTTATTACTTCGGCACAATCTCTCTTAAATAGTTTATATCGACAATTATTATTGTTAGGTATATTTAGCAACTTGATTTATAAAAATTACCATTGCCAAAATTTAGTTTAAGATTAAAATTTCGTCGAAAATCTTTCTTTCCAAGGAAATCGTTCTCTAAACTATATTTAACAATTTATTACTTCGGCACAATCTCTTTTAAATAGTTTATATCGACAATTATTATTGTTAGGTATATTTAGCAACTTGATTTATTTTATTTTTGAAGCATTTTGACATAGGAATATGTTCTTTCGCGTTCGTGCGCTAGCTTCGTTTGGAAATTTGAAAAAGTTGCGTTTTCTCGTTAATGATAATGGTAATTAATTTTAGCTTGTGGTAATTAATTAGTAATTAATTAGTACTAAATAATAACATAAAAATTACTCTTTTTTTCGGTGGTGTGCTAGCTTCACTGAGAAGCTGGCACAGCCACCATTTTTTTTTAAACGGCAAGGGTAATAAATTTTTTTTTGCGGTAATTAATTAGTAATTAATTAGTACTAAATAATAGGATAGTTTTTTTTAAATTGTGCCAATATGGCTGTGCCACCTTCACAGCACCAGAATTGCGGCTCGGTGGGGTCGGTTGGCCTACGCTCCGCTTGAGAGATACAGGAACACATTACAAGGGGGCACCTGCCCCTCCCTGGCTACACCCATGCAAATCTTACGATAACTTTGTATGATTAAAAGTAAAATATAATTTAAATATGTTTTCATTTTATGTTTTTTGGATTCTAGGACTTAAACCTTAAATTAACTTTCCAAACTGTTTCAGTTTTGTTAATTCAAAATCGGAGAGCCTTATTTACGCCTTAGTTGTTAAACACTCATACAATATGTTTATCCCGGTAGTTTGAACCCGTTTGAAATTTGATCCGATTGGATTTCAATTATTTATTTTACGTGAAATTTACAGATCTTTATTTGTTCTACTGCGCTAGCAGTGGTCTTTCCTTAACCCTCTTACGTTTATTTCGCTCTTATTCTAGCGGGTTAAACTGACATTTAAACTAAATCAAAAGCATCGGTGAAACAACTTCATATGTATTTATCAAATGTCAATTTGGTTGGTTATATTTATAATTTCGTGGTGATTGTTAACATATTATATATTATATTATTATAATAAAAGGAATTCGAATTACAAATACAACGTGTTAACTTGACTAAACAATGTTCGTAACCTCATAACAGTAACCAGCCAAACACGAATGAAATTATCTTCTATCCGGTCAATCAAGCTCAATCCATTTTTATTTTAGTGTTGACTTCAACATTTTAATCCGGTTGAAAATTCGTTTATTTCGATCATTTCAACCCACTAACTTCAATCGGGTCAGATCAACCCATTTTCAACCGGGTTGAAACTAATGGGATAAACGTAGTAATTGAAAATTAAATATTCATTGTTCCCAGATGGAGATCCATCTATTTGGAGGCAAGTACTGGACATCAACCTGTGGGGCATGGCGGTATGCGCGCAGCAGGCCGTACAACAGATGCGCAGCGCGGGCATCGCGGGCCACCTCGTCAACATCAACAGCGTCGTGGGACACACCCTCGTGCAGAACTACGACAAGAACATCGGTACCAACATGTACTCTCCCTCTAAGTTCGGGGTCACCGCCTACACGGAGCTCATGAGGCAGGAGTTGAGGAATAATGAGTTGAAAATTAAAATCACGGTACGTCTTGCGTCTTGCCACTTTAGTAGTCGTAGAATTTTAAGTTCAAAAATCTAATTTTTCGACTGGGTTTCGCAGTTAATGTTTCTTGGTTGAAAAACGTCGGTATTCATATGACTGGACAAAATGCAGCCTAGTATATTGCTACCATTTGCAAACTCATGTGTAATTGTAAATCAAGAAAATTTTCCAATTTCAAGCGGCAGCCGACTCGACGCGCTGCCTTTTGAAAGTTATGTTTGCTCCAATTACGAAGTATGTTCCGATAGGACGTGTCACTGTACAATACCGATATATCGGTGTGATTAATGCGTCACCAGTAGAGTGCCTATAATAAGAATGATGACATACGACTCTGTCATTTGACTTCCAACTGAACACGCAGTGCTGCAGGAGTTATACAAAAAAAAAATATTTAGAAGTATCATGTTTTAATTCATAATTTTGATGCTTTGACATAATTAAAATTTTAAAAAATATATACACTAGCAAAATACGAATAAAAACATTATATTTAAATAAAATAAACACATGTATATATTATTAATACTATAAAGGTGTCCGTTTTAAGAGGCTATTCATTGAAATCTTAAGAAACGTAAGAATATGAAGTCTGTTAAATTGGGGCAAAGTTGCAGCATTACTTGACTATTTCAATTATAATAATAATAATAATAATAATAATAATTTTATTCCCAACAGAGTCCAATTACAGGGAACCAAAGTGTATAAATATAAATAAATATTAATATAAATATGAAATAATAGATAAGTACAGAATACAAAAAGTAAAATATATTTAATTGATTGTTAATCTGAAGATGTCATAAAGATTTTCTCTGCGTTTCGGCACATCACATGGACAGGAGAACTGCCTACGATATCTGTATTGGGGGTAGGTAGATAGAATGTCCGGTGGTATCTGGAAGCTTGCCTAGATACATGTAATGTAATGCAATTTACCAAATCAGGACAATCAATTTTCTTATTTAATAGCATAAATAAAAATTTTGCTGATTGTTCTTCTCGTCTGGTGACTAGCGACGGCATATCATGCCGTAGCAATAAACTATTTTGATTAGTACCACGTTCAGGGTATATTTTATCGATTTTAAATGATAAATGCTTCAGAAAACGGCGATGAGTGCGATCAAGAGCTATTACTTGAAACTTGTAAGTTGGATACCAGATTAGTACAGCATAATCAAATTTACTAACAATGAAAGAAAAATAAAGGTTTTTCAATAAAGAGATGTCAGTAAACTCTCTAGTAATCCTGATTATGAATCCTAAGGTTTTATTAGCGGCAGTGCAAATGTTTTTTATGTGAATTGTAAATCTTAAATTAGAAGAGAAGGTGACACGTAAATCTTTAATAATTTCTTTTTTACAAAGAAGATCGTTACCTACTTGGTATTGACTTGGTATAGAATTGTGTCTACGAGTAAAATTTACAAAACAACATTTATCGGCATTTAGAATTACCTTATTGCGCTTACACCAGGTCACCATAATGTCTAAATTGTGTTGTAATAGAGCTGCATCATCGAGATTATTAATGCTACAAAATATTTTAACATCATTTGCGTATGCGAGAGTAGGGCATGTGAACGAGTATTATAATTCATAGATAAATAATATAAACAACAAGGGACCTAAATTAGAACCTTGCGGTACTAATGATGAATAACCATTGTAAGTGACATAACAGATTCGATTAGCAAGGTACGATTCCAAAAGGTTTATTAATTTCGGCGTCGCGTCATATTTCCTAACTTTTTTTGGTAAAATCTCATAATCTATAGAGTCAAATGCTCTAGAAAAATCCGTATAAATAGTGTCAACTTGTCCACGAGCATCAAGAACTTCGGAAACAAATTGAGTAAAACAAATAAGATTAGTTGATGTTGATTTGCAACTCATGAAACCATGCTGTGGAGATTAGTGACCTAGTGTTAGTATATATGGTATTATATATTGCTTTTTCAAGAATTTTAGCGAACGTATTAAGAATGGAAACTGGCCTATAATTTTGAATGAAGGTTTTGTCACCTTTTTTAAATACTGGCGTTATAATACTTGTCTTCCATAGGTTAGGAAATATTTAAGCTCCGAACCAGTAATGTTTACACAATCAATATTGAAGGCATTTGAACAAATAGTACAAGTTACCAATCTGTGAATGTCGACTTGTTTGTTGCAACAATAACACGAAGAAGCCATTTAAGCAAATCCCAACAAATGATAATACAAAGAGGAATACATATATATATATATATATATATATATATATATATATATATATATATATATATATATATATATACAAAGTGGCTGATTTTTTATTGTCCAGGCCATATCTTCTGAAATGTTAAATATACAAGAAAAAGCTAAATAGGAAACGTCTGTAATAAGACCTTGCCTATAAAATAGCGTTAACAGATGTTTTCCAAGGCCTACTGATTTGGCGGAAATATATTGAACTTTGGTTTTTTAAATGGAACACCCTGTATGTTTTTACGGAATAAGATTCTACATCAATTTCTCTTTACAATTGTGTAAAACAACTGGTTTGCCTTTAATTTATGCTTAATATTGTAAAAAATAAAATTATGTGAGACGGCTGTGATTTGCAATTATTTTATTATTTATACCTGTAGACAACTGCCAAGAAGCAGACAGAAGTATTTATTTGTTGAAAAGGTGTTGTACTTCGTAATTACAAAAGAAAAACGAATTTCACAAATAGTGAAAATGTTGATATGCTCTGCTGTTTTCACAAATCAAATAATAATTAAATAAAAACCATAAAACATTTCTAATAAACACTTGTATCAGATTTATAAAAAAAATAGTGATTAACAATAAGAAAACACAGCCGACTTATATAATTTTATATTTTGCATTATTAAGCATAAATTAAAGTCAAACCCCCACTTGTTATACATAATTGTAAAGAGAAATTGATGTAGAACCTGATTCCGTAAAAACATATAGGGTATTCCATTTAAAAAAACAAAGTTAAATATTTTTTCGCCATATCAGTAGGCCATGGAAAACATCTGTTAACGCTATTTTATAGACCAGGTTTTGTTACCCAAGTTTCCTATTTAGCTTTTTCTTGTATATTTAATATTTCAGGAGATATGGCCTGGACAATGAAAAATCAGCCACCCTGTATATATATATATATATATATATATATATATATATATATATATATATATATATACAGGGTGAATACTGAAAACCTTGACATAGGGAAACAACATGAGAAAATTAAAAAAAAAGTAGGGCCGTGGTGGTCTCGAACCAGGTCTTGTAGATTATTTGTATTATGAATCCGCCCTCTTATTTACTCGGCTATGGAGCACTTTGTTTTAGACGTTTCTTATTCGACAATATGAAGGATAACCTTCAAAATACAATTTATTTTATCAAATATTTCAGTTAGAAAAGGCCATATTACACAACATTTGGCTTTATTAGATGCAAAATTAAGTAATCTAACAAACGATACCATATATACCCGATTTTATTTAGCGGGACAGATGGAAACAGCAAAAAACTGTTTTCCCATGTTATTTCCCTATGTCAAGGTTTTCAGTATTCACCCTGTATATATATATATATATATATATATATATATATATATATATATATATATATATATATATACATATAATTAAAATATATTAGAATCAATACCCTTTATATGTAAAAAGAAACAAACATCCAGTAGAAACTCACAGATGATAAACGTGAGTGAACTCGTCGTGTGACGAACACATATGAACAACAATATTAACCACGCCTTTATAACAAATAAAAAATATAACAAAAAATGAAGGTAACTCACCCCTAATAATTTTATACTGACCAACACTTATCTACATAAATAAAGCAATTAGAATCAAATATACTGATACCAGTTTGAAAAAAATACTCAAAAATAAACCATCAAAAAATAAAATAAACGCAGAGAGAAGAAAAAATGACTATCTACCTTGACAAGCAAAAAAAGATATATTATGTTTTTGTTTTCCCAAAAAAATACATAGATCACTAGAAATGAGCAAAAAACTGATTTTGGCCAACTTTCCTTTTGACATTCTAGTTTTGTGCATTTTACAGACACTTTTTACGGGAAATTGACAACGTCTCTCAAAATGTTTGTAGCTCAAAGATTTTTCAAGGTTGTTTGTAGTTGACCATTTCAATCATGTTTTTGTTTTTCCGAAACAATCTATAGGTTAAAAGATATGAGCAAAAAAAAATTAATTTTGACCGATTAACTTTTTCACATATAACTTTCTTGTTTCTAGATTGCACCTTCTAGAGAAACTTTTTTACGAGGAATTGATAGCACTTCTCAAAATTTTTGTAGGTCGATCACGAAAAATTCATACTAAATTTCAATTTTCAGACGGGGTTTAAATTTGTCTTTAGTACTGTTAATTAGAGATGTTTTTTCTCGCTTCAGCGTGTGCTCTAATTCTTAGCCTGCTGAAACCAGAGCACATTCTGGAATAGATTTGGTTGCTCTGGAAAGTGCTTTGGTTTCAGTAGGTCAGGAATTAGAACACTCAGAAGTATTTGCTCTAATTCTTGGCCTGCTGAAATCAGAGCACTAAGAAGTATTTGCTCTGATTGTTGGCCTGCTGAAATCAACACATTCTGGAGCAATTTTGGCTGCTCTAGATTTTTCTCTGGTTTCAGGGGATCAATAATTAGAGCATTCTAAAGCTTTTGCTCTAGTATTTCTTTTTTCTTGTAATATTATGTTTTGATTTTGTTTATTGTATGAAATTTTGCCCTCAAGAAAATTTCGAAAAGTCGGCGCTATCACTATTGACTAACCAATCACTATGAAGTCTATTTTTAGTCAAGTTCATAATAGTTCCCGCTTATTTCAATATAACAAGAAAACTTGGAGCAAACATAATGATGGACTGTTGTGTAGCCCCAACCACATGGCATTCATAGACGACGTCGCTGTCAATATTAAATTTATGAAGTTATTATAATGACAGACTTTTAAATTTAACACATTTTACGAGGTTATGTTAAAAGGTGATTTCAAGTGAGATATCATAATAGAAAGATGTACATCTTAGACAAAGGTAGCGTATCAGAGACTGTCTACTTTGGCTTGCTTTTTCGAGGTTATTCTGAAAAATAATAGCAAATAAGATAACATTATTGGTATTTCTATACTCCAGATAAAGACAATGAGCCCGATTCTGTAACTGTGTTACTACGATTTTGTTACTAAAAGAGTTACTGAAAACAAGGTCAATAACAGAAAAACTAACATTGTATAAATTGATATTCTGGTGTTGTTATGTTATTACGTTTATAGTAATTTATAACGAAAATCTAATTATTACGAGTAGAACAACATACAAAACGGTTTATTTGCGTTAAAAAATGGCAGGTGCTTGGTTTAATTTTAAGTCTTTACGTGTTATGGGGAATAACGAAAATAGATACGGAAAATTGGTGAGGATAATATTCGTATATAAAAAATATGTTTTCCAGGAATACAGTTAGGTTAAAAAAACAATTATTGAGAGATCATGGTAATCCTTTTACTTTGCTGGATGAATATTTTCAGAAATTATTTAGGCTTCCAAATGTTTTAGTGAATCAACTATTGCAAGAAATAAACTCTTTTTTTAAAGTATCACAGAGAATAACAACTATACTAATTCATATAAAAGTAAAAAAGTTTTGTAGCACTAATTAAATTATACTAAATATTAATTTTTATTTCAGCTTTTGATAACTTCAAACTTTTTGGCTCTTGGAGGTTATCATGTTACAGTGAGCGAAGATTTCAACCTCTCTGTAAGGCAACCTGTTGTAAGCCGAGTAATATAAGAAATAACTACAATTTTTGCAAATATTTTATTACCACGACATGTAAAGTTTCCTATAACAGAAACTGATTTAACCGCTCCTTTATTTGCTAATAAAGTTTAGCAATATATCTAATTGTTCATTCGTTGTTTTAGTACTTCTGAGAGTTTTTTTATTTGTAGACATTCTAACTATCAGTATATTTTTTTTTACTAGCGAATAACCTAACTTCTTAACATATATACTTCCAATGTGTAACCGCTTTGCGCATGTGCAAAACCGATATGCACCTCACTTCACTATATATTTTGTAACAGTTACTGAGTGGTAACAATAGTAGTAACTTCGATGGTAACAAGCTTTACAGAATAGACATATAGTGCAAAGTTACCAGTGTTGCTATAATAAATGTTATTTAATTGTAACGTTACTATACCGTAACAAATAAGTAACATCGATACAGAATTGGACTAAATGCGTTAAAGTATATCGTTGATATGATGACAACATTTTTGTAGTGTTGATATCTAAATGAGTACAACATCACTGCTTTTGTATGTTAGTAATTTATAATGAATATGTATTTCAGAGCATCTCTCCAGGGATAGTCGAGACAGAGTTTGTAGTGGACGCCGGGATTCCAGGATTCACGCCGGAGGCATATAGCAAGCTGCCTCATCTCAACGCCGAGGACGTTACAGACGCTGTGCTCTATGTATTGGGGACCAAACCTCATGTACAGGTCAGACCTTCAATTCAATCAATCTTATTATTAACTTAACATTTTAAAAATTTTCTCCATTATTCTAAATGCTCGTTCCAATTTCGACGCAAAACGATTATAGAGCTGACGCGTCCTATTTTATTATTTTACCACAATATAAAGAATGTACAGCAGCAACACTCCGTTTATTTTCCTTCCAAGGTGATCGGCGTGCAGGGGGAATAATGTGGAGCGCCAAATTTAAATCATACATTATACATATAAAAAATCTTCGCATGTTATAAGTTAAGTAAACTATTATGATTAAATTAGTTTTATAACATTTAGGGCCAATTTTTCCATCTCTTAAAGTGCCGGTTACCTTAACCATTGGTTAATAGAAAAATATCGCATCGAAAACCTATTGTAAGTTGACAAAAATACGATATTTTTCTATTTACCAAAGATTAAGGTAATCGGCACTTTACCCAGAGGTGGAAAAACCTGCCTTTAATGATACCTCCTATATAAAATATAATCAGGTTAATAATATGTCTGTTTATTATTTCTCTTTATATACGATATAAATAATATAATGTTTTGTTTGATTTCCAAAAAAGTAATTTTCAAGTTATTATTCATTTTAAATTATTAAATTAATCACAATAGAAACTTTAAAGATGAACAAAATAAAAGCAAACAAATTATTTTATGAAATAATTAATTTATTTTGTTAAAATTTTTATAAGTTTTAATTAACAATTAACCAGTTTTTTATAAGTTTATATTATTTTTTTTACTTAAAGTCTATTTTATTTACATTTATTTTATTATGTACAATAGTTTCTTTTGTTTATAATGGAAATATTCATAATGGTTGTTTAATAAAGTTTTGTTTTTTATGTCTTCGTTATATGTATATTTTTGAATTATATTTTATTTACATTTTCATGTATTGTTAGGTGGTTTATTTTAATGTATTGTTATTGTAATAATAATTCAGGAGCTCGGAAAGAAATATGCCCACAAACTGGCCAAGTACTGTGTATTCTTTATACTGTGTTTTTACGGTCGGTTGTACCAATATTGGTAAAATTAATAAATAAATAATAAAATGTCAAATGAAATATTCAGCATTGCCGTTAAAATTTCAACTTGCGCGAAGTAAAGAAAGTATAGTAATCGCGAAAATTTTCAGTTCTTAGATTTTAAAAAATATATTTATTTTGATCATCTCTGAATTTATTTTGACTAGTTTCGGCTTCACGTCTGTAAGTCTGTACGTATCTCGCATAATTCGAAAATGATTAGTCTTAGAATAATCAAATTTTGTATATGGAACAGCTATAATATCTAGTTGTACACCTCCCTTTTTTATTGCAAATTGGAAGTGTCAAAAGGGTACTTTAATGTAAGGATATTTTTGAATTTTTCTGTTAACTGAAAAACGATTAACCGTAGAATGTTGAAATTTTGTTTATGAAATTGCTATAACGACAAGATATGCACCTCAATTTTTATTCCAATTGGGTTTTAAAAGATCACTTTATTTTTGGCTTTTAATTTTTGTCGAAAACATTTGATTTCTTGTTGCCGTATTTATTTGGTACCGTTAGGATCAATCCTGAACTGATCCAGAAGTAACTCATTTTATTTCCAAATGGAATGTTCCATTTTACGTTTGTAGTTATAAAAATTAGCGGTAAATTTAAAATAATGTTATATTTTTGTTATGTCAAAATAAATATCATACTTTGTGTTGTTTATTTCATTTTGTATGGCTATATCTACTTTTGAATAGCAAACGGTCTGAACCTGGATTGAATATACCAACCCTCCAAAATAGCTGGGGCAATAGGATCAGTTCGGGAACTGTTCCGAGTTGCTTAAGTAGTGCTAAGTAAACAAAACTAACTTATTAGGTTACTTTAAAAGTCCCAAATAAATACGGCCATTGTAGGAAATTAATAAAAACAATATCTCTTTCTTTTTTATATTTTTGCGCGATTAAAATAATTCTGAGTAATGCAATAGGGAATAGTGACAAACATTTTAATACAATTTTTCGAAAGTTGAGCCATTTTGAATATATAAAACAAATGGAAATTGAAGAACGATTAACCGTAGAATGATCTCACTTTCAAGTGAAATAAGTTTAAATGAAGTACAGCAAAAAATGTGTATAACTTGGCGTACAAGGAAGTCATGTGGTGTCCACATCAGATTTTTTTGCTTATGTGTTGCTCAAAATTTAAGCGTTCAATATTTAACGGCCCTTCTACGCCTGGGTCATATAAGGTGGAATAAGAATATTATGGAATGAAAAACAAACATTCATTCCTTCGGGCCATTTGAATTCAAGTTGCGTAGTTTCTAAACCTAAACCTGAAATATTATTTTTATAAATTAATACTTGATTCTTATTTTCCAGATTCATGAAGTGACAATCAAACCAGTTGGTGAATCAATTTAAAGTAGGAAACATTGTTACTATTACATTTAATACTTTTTTATATTCATTATTAAATAAAGTACATTATATTATTTATAGTTTTTATGTATTTTTAGGGTTAGTAATAAAGGTTATAATAATAATTTCCTAAATAAATAAATAATATATTAATTACCAAAAAAATCCAAAAGCTAGGAGAGTCGCCAACAAAGTGGCTGACATCTGGTGGCAAAAAATAAAACTGGATTTATAATGCAGTAAAAGGTAACGCAATTACAATAATGTATGCAGTAAAGTTAAAGAATAACTGCTAACCAATTATATGCTATGCCACAAATTTGGCAACTTTCATTTAACTTTAACATTTTGCTAATGTTTGATTTCATTCTGAACAACTAAACTGTAGTAATTTCGTACAATTGACAGATAAGCTACATATTATAACATAACCTCGAAGTAATATCCAAATATTAAATCTTGATTGGCCTGCAGTTAGTGGCGGCACTTTGTTTAAGGTGAAATGATACCCCAGCGCGGGAAATTCAAAACCAGTATTTAAGTTTTTAATTTTTTATTAAAAATTTTTTAATGTAACAAGTTTTTCTTGTATATGTAAATAAGTAGACATCACTTTGCTATTGAAATAAAATTATTTAATTGATATTATTTATTATTTATACACACAAAACATTTTTTTAAATATAATTTTTAAAATATCTCCAATCGAAGACCTAATAATTTGTTGAAAATTTCAGGATACATTTCAAATAGGATACTGTATCATATATGTAAAAATGAAAAATAATGACCTTCTCAAGTCAGAAAACATATGAAAAACATAGGATTTTCATGTTTTATTTTTTTTCTTCAGTACTAGACCTAATATCTGATTTAAACTTATATATGCTCTAAAGAATATTATTATACATATCATATAAAAAATTTATGTAAATTGAACTTCTAGATTCCAAGTAAAGGAAAAAAAAAATTTTTTTTTATTTTATTTCTCAACAATGTGAATATTTACGATGGAAACGTCATCTGCATTACGTACTGTATACTGTTATACATTCGTTAGGAATATATGAATAATATATACTTTTTAATATAAAAGATATTAATTTTCTAAACAATTGCGGTAAGCATTTTTGTGAAAAATAAGGAAGTGGCGCCATGAGTCAACAGCGGTCAATAGCGAACTATTATATACTCGGTGGCTCAGCGGGATATATAGCAAAATGTATATTTATATTTCGCATTAATAAATTATTACTATCCGAATATTTTAAGCAATTAGTATTATAGTTATAACATAAAGCGTAAGTACATATATATATATATATATATATATATATATATATATATATATATATGTTCTGTTACATGTCAGACTTTCTAGCGCACATAAACTCCACTTCTTGGCTGACTAAGCGGTAAATTTAAATAAACGTCAAATAATAGCTATTTTTAATACAAGTGAGCAAAATATATCTTTTTCTCACGGGCCCAGAAATTGGCCACACGAGCGAAGCGAGTGTGCCAACTGGACAAGTAAGAAAAAAACATGCTCACGTGTGCTAAACATAATTTTTTCCACAATCTTAAAATATAATTTAAAAAAAAAACAAAACATTGTACTTTTTTATTTAATAATGAAAATCTCAACAGTACAATTATGTTTATAAATTATAATTAAATTTAATGTAATTTAATATAACATGTATTATAATGTCTGTAATCCCATGAAAACATTGTGCTTAGAGTTAGTGTATTTTGCTCACTGATTCACTTGTGAAGAAATTTATTTACTTTGCTCACTTGTGATTCAATATGCTACTTTGCTCACTGTTTTAAGTTGAATAATGATGTATTTTGCTAACGATTTTGGAAAAAAAATATTTTTTTATTCCGTTTTAAATATATTGAAATATAAGTTTTTATTGTTATTATTAATAATAATACAAGTTACATGTTTTTAAATATAAAAAAAGATGAATATCGCATTATATTTACAAAATGAATAGGTAGATAAATAAAAATCGGTGAAATGTAAAAATATATATATTATATAATATTTTTGTGTTTACAAATGTAAAACATTAATGTTGTTTTGTCGATTTGATATTTCTAATTATAAATTCAAATGAATAAAACAATCTACTAAATAAATTAAAAAAAAATTTGAAACTGTGGACATGGATGATGACATTTTATATTTATTAACAAAGTTTTTAATTTATAACCAATATTTTTAGTGGAATATTTTTTAAAATTTTGGAATTGAAAACTTTTTTGTAGTCAAGACAGCAGGCAGCAAGTGGTGGGGATGAAAACTACGCGGCTGGGAGGCGGAACTGCTTCAAGGTCAAATTTTCGTATAACACTGGAGTAAAATTGCTATATATGCTTTATACTATGTTATGGTTATATGATATATATTTTCTTGTGTGTTTATTTTATTTCTATTGTTACTATTAATATTATATATTATAGCCAGTTATCCGTCTACCTTCAGTAGTATCGGTAATATTATTATTATTTACGGTTTTCTTTATTGTGTCCCTGTAGCACCTATTTACTCAGTGTTATATTGTTATTATTATTGTATTATTTTCTAGCAAAAAATGGTAAGTGAGCAGCCAAAATTACTTTCTCGCAAAAAAACCTAATAAAAGAGGTATACATACATAATGTGCTGCCTCAATTTATACTGATGTCGATCGAATATGTTAGGTTTCTAAAAATTTCCATTAAAATTTTTATTTTTTTCTATTAGGAATGATGACCTCTGTCAATTTAATTCTCCCACAACGCCGAATTACAAAAACCTAAATTACATTGCAATATAACCTGTTTTTTTTTTTTTTGTTTCATAAAACGCAAAAATCAGATAGTGCTAGATTATACGACAATAAATGATCCGAGATTATGAAATCCGAATGGTGTTGTGAAGGTGATACACCCATATTGGCACAATGAAAAAAAAACTGTCCTATTATTTAATACTAATTAATTACCGCAAAAATAAATTTATTACCCTTGCCGTTTAAAAAAAAAGGGTGGCTGTGCCAGCTTCTCAATGAAGCTAGTACACCACCAAAATAGTAAAAAAAATAGTAATTTTTATGTTAATATTTAGTACTAATTAATTACCACATGCATAAATTAATTACCAGTATCATTAACGAAAAAACGCAACTTTTTCAGATTTACAAATTAAGCTAGCGCACGAATGCGAAAGAACATATTTCCTTATATACCGAATGTTTTAAGCCCCTGAGCGACTAAAGATGCTTTACGTATGTGTATCGTACAATATTTTATCTACGATATAATGAAAAAACCCAATAAATATAAAAAACTAATTTATGATTTAGAATCTTAATATTAAATGAGAAGTTTGCCATGATAATAAAATATTCACCCTGGTTGCTAATTGTTTAGTTTCAGTTTCGTTTCTTAAAACGTCAAAAAATAGTTTCGCATCGTTTCTCATTTCTTTAATTAAGTGATTATAATAAAAAAATATGTATTTATAAAATTTTTTTTTTTGAAATATACAGTTGATAAACATAAATTGTGGTTTCTTATTTTTTGCTTGGCGTATTCAAATATTTTAATCATTCGTTGCTGGGCAACCCGTGATTAATGACTACTTGTTACTAAACAACCATTTCACAAGCTTAAAACTAACAACTAAAAATCTATTTCACACACTATCGTAGATAAAATAATATATTTGACGTTTATTTTTGATATGATATTGTCTATTTACGTATTTAAGAGATTCATTCCCGCCTTTACCAACATGAATATCACTGCAACTTACTAAATCCATCACATAGCGCACTCTGTAATCATAATCAAACCACTGGACGTAAATTTGATTTTAATAACCCAAATATTTTACAAACAGAACCAAATAAATTCAAAAGACTAACCTATGAAACAATATACATTAATATTAATAAAAATAAACATGTTAACCACAAAACAGATTTCTATAATTTTGCACAAATTTCAGCACCCATCCTTCAACTCTTTTCCGATAGATGACATTGACTTTCAACCTTCGCAATAATTTGTGGATTATTACTTATTTTTACAAAATTATTTTTTACTATTAAGTCAGAACTTGTCCTTGACGCATCTTATTAGATGTAATATGTTTTATATATCAACTTTTATTGTTAAAATTTACTATGTTATTAATTTTATATCACTTGTTCTGATAAGAATTATTTCATTTTTTGTATTTAAAATTTATTTTTGTATTTATCAAAAAAATTTATAGAGCTGAAGATGACGCTGGTTGCGTCGAAACGTCCTCGATGAAAATAAAAATTGTTTAAAACCATTCATCACGTTTCTTCTGATCCTTCGCCACACAATTTCCTGCCACACAATTTCCTACTACAAAATATTTAAGAGATGCTAAAAATTAATGTTACATTTGGTACAACCAGCTGCAAATATTAAGAACGGTAAGGCATTTTACCGATCAAAGACAATTGTTAATGTTTGAGATCGGTAGTCCTTACTATGCGTAATGCTTATACTATTGTTTGCTCGATCAAAACTAAATTTCCATCAATATCTGTAAAAAGAATTACCATTTAGTTCACAATAAGTGAAATATTTAAAGTGGTTATCACCCGGGATTTAATATAGATTGTTTTGTTAGATAAACGTGTAGCAACTAGTAAAAGTATCTTTCTGCCATGGCAAAAGGTGAAATGTATATAGGCAAAAAAAGACTGATAATAAAAGGTGAGGACAATAGCTTCAATATCCCTAGAAGTTGTGAGTGTTGCAATGAAAGAGCAGCCGAAAATTTTACAGAAATGTGTGATGGAGAAGTGGTCGTTTTGATTATTTTATTCGTTTTAAAAATATTAGTATATATTGGGGACAGTATTTATGGGACGATTGTATAAGCGGAATATTGATGAGAGTAAATAAGATTTGTTGTAACATTTTTGTAACTACTTTGTTTATTACTTATGTTTTGATGATGATGAAATGATAAAAGTACACACCATCTACAACTTCACTTGATTTCAAACCCGGAACCTTTAGTATACGAAGCGCTAACGCTTCCATTATGGTACCTGTAGCGACATTTATATGTAAAATTAAATAATAATTTTTTACTAGTACCATATCTTTTTCCTACCTCATATATATTTTTAGTGCATATTGTAGACTATTTAATTGTGAAACTTTTTGTAATTTGGTAAGTGCAGGTGGTATACGCTATTAATATAATTGCATTCAGTGCTGTATATTAATAAACAAAATATTTAAACTTCATTAGTTATAAAATTGCATGCATATTTTTATTGGCGAAGTCTATAAACTGTCTATATTTAGCAATATGTACTTATTTAATATTAGTAACTTGTAACATGTTTTAAAATGCGCAAGTAGCAGCATTTTATTTACCCGCTGGTAGTAGTGCCATCTAGTGAGGTTGATACGCACGAGGTATATTTGTACTGTGTCCGCCAGAGAGAGCTGTGTTTGGGCAAGGCAGTGCGTGCGTAAAACAGGTTTTGCAGATTATGAGAATGCGTAAGTCGGTGCATGAGAAAGCAGTGTTTGCATAAGGCTGTGTTCCGTCATAGTAGAGAAATGAACAAGGCAGGTTTTGAAGATTAGAGAATTGAGTAAAACTGAGTTTGGGCAAGGCAGTGTGTGAAGAATACAGGGATTCATATATAACCCCGCCATTTTAGAGATTTGCATAAGGTTGTGTTTGAGCAAGGCAGTGCGCGTAAGTCAAGTTTTAAAGATTATAGGAATGCGTAATTCGGTGCATGAGAAAGCAGTGTTTGCATAAGGCTGTGTTCTGGTCAACGACATAATATAACTAGACAAAACTTCTCTTGGTTTGTTATGTTTTCGGTAAGCCAGAAAGAGAAACCTAGAGATAGATATAAAATGAAAGTATTGTTCGAGCATTGCTTACTAGAGGCGCCCGTGCGGGAATGTATGAATCCCTCTATTCTTCAGACACTGCCTTGCCCAAACTCAGTTTTATGCAATTCTCTAATCTTCAAAACCTGCCTTGTTCATATCTCTACTCTGACGGAACACAGCCTTATGCAAAAACTGCTTTCTCATGCACCGACTTACGCATTCCTATAATCTTCAAAACTTGCTTTACGCGCGCACTGCCTTGCTCAAACACGACCTTATGCAAATCTCTAAAATGGCGGACACTCTAGTGGTGAACAAACATTACCTAGTGTGTATCAACTTCACTAGATGGCACGAAGCTATTAGTGCTGTCACCTGCGAGTAAGTAAAATGCTGCTACCCGCGCATTTTAAAACAAGTCACAAGTTACTAATGTTAAATAAGTACGTATTGCTAAATATAGATAGTTTATAGATTTTGCCAATAAAAATATGCATGAAATTTTATAAGTAATGAAGTTTAATTATTTTCTTTATTAATATACAGCAATGAATACAATTATATTAATAGCGTATATCACCTGCACTTACCAAATTACAAAAAGTTTCACAATTAAATAATCTACAATATGCACTAAAAATATACATGAGATAGGAAAAAGATATGTACTAATAAAAATTTTATTATTTAATTTTACATATAAATATCCCCCCGGATACCGTAATGGTAGCGTTAGCGCTTCGCTGAAGGTTCTGGGTTTGAAACCAAGTGAGGTAGTAGATGGTGTGTCCTTTTATCATTTCATCATCATCAAAACGTAAGTAATAAACAAAGTAGTTACCAAAATGTTACAACAAATCTTATTTACTCCCATCAACATTCCGCTTATACTGTCGTTCCTTAAATACTGTCCCCCACACATACTAACATTCTTAAAACGAATAAAATAGTCAAAATGACCACTTCTCCATCACAAATTTCTATAGTTTTCGCCCGCTCATCCATTACAGCACTCACAACCTCTAGGAATATTGAAGCTATTGTTCTCACCTTTCATCATCATAAAACTGATAGTAAAAAACGAAACAGTTACAAAAATGTTACAACAAAACTAATTCACTCCCAAATATCAAAACTTGTGTAGTAATAAAATAGTTTTTTTTTCTGCATGGGTAGACTTTTTTGCCTATTTACCTTTTTCATGGCATTGCTATATTTATCAGCATCTTCTATTTCATCTGAAATTAGTGAACATTTTTATGTATATGTTGCAAGGAAATGTAAATTAAAAATTGTATATATCAAAATAATAGGTATAGAAATTATCAGACGCAGTTAAGTGATACATTTATTTATTTTAATGGTTGTAACATTAACCTATAATTTTTTGTAGGTTATGTTAGAAATAAATTTATATATATCCTGTATAACTTCGTGTGACGCTTCCAAATTATTATAAATAAATCATATACATTATAACAAATGTTTTCATGTAGAACATGTATTAGTGTCACCCGTTGGGGGTCCTTAAAAAAAATAAAGACTGTCTGCTCTGTCCTACCTATATATATTTTTATTTATTTCCCAAACTGATTCGAGTGACGCCTTAGAAATATTATAAATAAATAGGTATACATAATAACAAATGTTTCCATTTTTAACAAACAATAGCGGCAACCGTTGGAGGGGGTGAAAAAAAAATCATAAAGATTCACATATAACATATTCCGCATTTAATCTTGTTTATTTGCTAAACTGATTCGAATGACGCCTTGGAAATATTATAAATAAATAATATATATATATATATATATATATATATATATATATATATATATATATACGAGGGTGGTCCGATAAGTACTTAGCCTACAAAAGAATAACAATTTTTTTTAAAAAATGGCAATTTATTTTTCAACATAATCTCCTTTGAGTTCTATACACTCGATCCAGAGATGCTCCAACTTCTGTAACCCGTCTGAAAAAAACATTTTCTGAAGGTGTGCAAAGTAGGCTTTCATGGCGGTGATAACTGCCCCATTCGACTGAAATTTCTGCCCAGCGAGTGACTTTTTCAAATTTGGAAACAAAAAAAAGTCGCACAGGGCCAAATCCGGAGAATACGGTGGGAGGGGTAGCAGTTCGTAGCCTAATTCTACCAATTTGGCTGTGGCGAAGGCGGAGGTGTGAGCCGGTGCATTGTCACGGTGGAAAAGCATTCGTTTCTTCGACTAATGGGGCCGTTTTTTCTGCAATTCGGCGTCGAATCGGCCCAATAATTCGGCATAGTAGAGCCCTGTAATCGTTTTACCCTTCTCCAGGTAGTCGATGTAGATCACACTTTTTGAATTCCAGAAAACCGTCGCCATAACCTTTCCGGCTGATAGGACAGTCTTCGCCTTCTTTGGAGCACGTTCGCCAAGTGAAGTCCACTGTTTCGACTGTTCCTTGGTCTCTGGTGTGTACCAGTGTACCCATGTTTCGTCAACGGTCACGAAACGACTCAGAAACTCCTTCGGATAGCGCCTAAACATCGTCAAATTCTGCTCTGAAGTGGTCTCACGGATGCGCATGTTGTCAGGAGTGAGCAAACGCGGCACCCATCGCGTCGACAGCTTCCTCATACCCAATAATTCATGCAAGGTATGACCCACGCGGTCTTTTAAGATGCCTACTGTGTCAGCTATCTCACGCACCTTCAATCGACGGTCTGCCAATACGAAATCGTGGATTTTTGTTACGTTATCCTCCGTGGTAGCCGTTTTCGGGGCACTTGGGCGTGACTCATCAAAAACCGACGTGCGACCACGTTAAAACTCGTTAAACCAATTTTTGACGGTCGCCATCGAAGGAAAAGAGTCACCCTATACAGCATCCAAGCGTTCTTTAATTTCGCTGCGCGATTTCCCTTCCAAAAACAAGAATCAAATCACCGACCGATAGTGTTCTTTTTCCATTTTTCTCAAATCTGCGGACACGCTCGCTTCCACACGCAGTCAGAACAAAACTTCGCGTCCGATTCGGCTGAAAATTTGACAGTAGCTGTCTACGATGATGTTCTAAGCAATAAAAAATTGCTCTTGCGATTGTTGTGCTATAGGGCGGTGAGGCTAAGTACTTATCGGACCGCCCTCGTATATATATATAATAACAAATGTTTCCATGTATAACAAACAGTAAGATCACCCGTAGGAGGGGTGAAGATAAATCGTTTAATTACAAACATGACATTCTACTTATAATTTTATTTATTTCTCAAACAGGTTCGAGTACTATTTTGAAAATTTAATAAAAAATAGCATACATTATAACAAATGTATAGCACATACTAGCGCCTTCCGTAAGAGGGTGCGAAACAATTCTAGATACACAAAGTTTAAACTTGCCACACTCTTAGTTTCTTTTTTCTCTCGCCAGAAGATGTCACCTACTTTAATTTTTTTTATCTTTTTATTATTTATTTAATAAAAAGTCCTACATGCCGCTTTAAAAATAGGGTAAATAAAGAATATATATGTTATGACAAATATATCCGTACATATTTACTACCTACTACGAAAAAAAAGATTGTTTGCTCTATCTTGCCTATATATATTTGTATTTATTTCCTAAACTAGTTCGAGTGCCGCTTTGAATATACAGGGTGGCCCAGCGAAAATTATGAGGGCAGTTTTTGGCTACTTAACATCAATTTTGCAAAAAACGCTCGAACACGTCAATTTTAGTATAAAGGGGGACACCTTAATAGATTAGTACCAATGTCATAACTTCAACCCTAAAATGGGGGTGGACTGCACCTCAAAAATTTTAAATGGAAAAGTGTGTGAAACATGACACAGTTCGAAAGACCTTTTAATTCTCTATCCAACAGTTTTTTTATTTTTCAAATCCGATCATTAGTTCCAGAGATATATCGTTTAAAAAAAATTTAACAGGTGTTTAAAATTGCAATAAGGTAGGCTTAAATAAATGACAGAAACTTAAGTATCAGTTTATTATGTCCGTTTGCACCAACAAGGCTTAAATTTTAAGCCAGACTTAAACAAAAAAAATCTAATCAAATTTTTGACAGCAATGTTAAATTATGCATTTAACATTTTATTTCGATTCGATATTGTCTATTTAAGGCAAGCTTAAAATTTAAGTTATGTTGGTGCAAACGGCCATTAGGTGTTCAAAATGAGTACCTCCAACTTCTATACAATAATAAAGATTTTGCTCAAAATTTTAGAGCTACGGTACGTTGCCGTAAATCTTCTAAAGATTCGGGTGGCGTGGCATAAACTTTAGACTCAAATAGCCCTACAAAAAGAAATCTAACTTACAAATTATTTGTTTATTACAAACAACTTGTCAAAAAAAATGTTTATTTAGTTTCTGTTATTTGTTTAAGCCTACTTGATTGCAATTTTAAACACCTGATAAAATTTGTTTTAAACGATATTTCTCTGGAACTAATGATCGGATTTGAAAAATAAAAAAACTGTTGGATAGAGAATTGAAAGACCTTTCGAATTGTGTCATGTTTGACACCCTTTTCCATTTAAAATTTTTGAGTTGCAGTCCACCCCCATCTACCTCCGTAGATGCTCGCTCCAGCACCCCTTTCAGATACCTTATAGTAAATCAGACTAGTGTTTGAAATAAAATTCCTCAAAGTTCTACAGAGGGCATTGATCTTATTAGATATAAAAAAACGTCGATAACAGGGTGACAGTATTTGTTAAATTACCAACAATAAAAATTGTTATATCATTAGCATCGTTGCTCATTATGAGACAATTATTGACAAAGCTCTACAAAAGAGCAGTATTCGACTTTTTGGGCATATTATTTATTGACATTATATTAATTTTGACCCTGATGTACCACAGAGTGAAGCATATTAGTTGACATAAAATAAAATATAAATATTACAAGCAAATAATAACGTTCAAGAAATAATATTATTTATAGTAGTTCTACCATAAAATTTTATTATTTTTTATCTCACGTCATGTAAGAAATATACATTAATATCTACTTAAAAATAACATATTTTCTTAGTCATCAAATAAAATAATAATACTTTTAAAATTGACCTTATTAACGTAAACATTTTTATATCTATTTATATATAAACACAAATTTTATAAGACAATGTTTTATAGTATGTTTTTATTTATAACATTGTTTTAATAATTTTAATTACCTACAGTCAAATGTTACTTTGTTTTTATTGAGATATTAAAAACATTTTTAAATTTGACATATCTGTATTCTTCAGCGACATCTATTAAAAGAAATAAGAACTGTTTACCACCAGAATAAAACTAAAAGTAACTAAACTATCAACTTCATATAGTGGTGAACAAACATTACTTGTATCCAAGATTTTGATCAAAAATTGTTAGCAAAATGCATAAGACTGTACATGAGCAAGATTACAGTCGCGTAAGGAACTTGTACTTAAGTCATTATATGCGGTGTTGAAAAGTGCTGAAGTCAAGGTTTAAATAAGTTGATGTAATATTATATTATATTTTAAAGATTCGAAAAATATATAATTCAATATCTAAGTAGAGCAGTGTAAAATTATTTGAATGTTTTATGCAGTCCCTTTAATTTATTTATAATAATTTCGAAGCAATATGAGGTATAATTTATGGAATTTGTATAAGTCAAATTGATAATTTTACCCTCTTACAATGGTGACAATATTATAAGTTTTGTACAGACATATTTCTTATAATATATAATACTTTCAAAGTGACATGTGGGATATTTTAGAAAATAAATAATATGGAAAAAAATAATTAAATAAAGGTAACATCTGATGGTGAGAAAAAAAGCTGAGAGCTATTGATTGTTATACATGGAATCATTTGCTACTATGAATTCTATTTGTTTATAATATATTCAAAGCGGCACTCGAACTAGTTTAGAAAATAAATACAAATATACATAGGCAGGATAGAGCAAACAATCTTTTTTTTTCGTAGTAGGTAGTAATTATGTACGGATATATTTGTAATAACATACATATTCTTTATTTACCCTATTTTTAAAGCGGCATGTAAGACTTTTTATTAAATACATAATAAAAAAAAAAAAAGTAGGTGACATCTGCTGGCGAGAGAAAAGAAACTAAGAGTGTGGGAAGTTTAAACTTTGTGAATCTAGAATTGTTTCATATCCTCTTACGGAAGGCGCTAGTATGTGCTATACATGGATACATTTGTTATAATGTAGGCATTTGTTATAATGTATATAATATATTTACAATAATTTGCAAGCGTCACACGAAGTTATACAGGATATATAAATTTATTTCTAACATAACCTACAAAAAATTAGAGGTTAATGTTACAACTATGGGTCGCGTGCACGTGACGTCACGGCCATTTAAAGATGTCTGCCTGGTGGACCAACATGCCATTGTACACCACGCAGAAATAGCCAAAAATGCCTCAATTCTGTGTTGTTGTGGGATGTTCAAAAAAAAGTGGAATTGGGGATGGATTATATTTTTATAGGTTTCCCTCAGAAAAAGATAATAGAGGTAGGATTATTCCTTTGGCGGTAGAAAGACGGAAAAAGTGGACAACTGCGGTTAAGAGACAACACTTAACAGAATATAAAATAAAATACGGCAGAATATGTTCGAGACATTTTATTAAAGGTATTTTGTTGTCCCTAATACCTTAATTCTTTGAATATAAACAAATATAAATTATTATTTGGCATTCTCACAAAGTACCTAACGAAATTATGACAAATATAGGTAGAAAGTTTGCCCGGTGATTCGAAATTATTATACATATTTTTGTTTATACTAAGTGAGAAAAAATATTATTGAAAATGATTTATATAAAACCCATATTTTTATTAATTTTAAATAGGTACTTGTGTTGTGATAAATGTTATCGTAACCAAATATGCTTAAAAATTATTGCAAAATTCAAGGGAAACCAGCTGATTTAGATGATAAAAACAATCCCGATTGGATACCATCGTTAAATATGGGCTATGCAAAAGCATGTTATAATGCAAATAAAAGTTTACAGCGTTATAACAGATTAACAGATCGACATGTTAAGGTTTGAAAGTTTTATTAACAAAAATATGTCGTAATTATCATTTAGTGATAAACATACATATCAGTGACTTGAATAGAATGGTAGTAGTATATGTCATGTAAATAACTTTTACTAACAACTCATAATGCATTTATCATATATCATTCAGTCATTACTAAAGTTACTAATAATTAGTAAATGTTCTTCCTTTTATACAAAATGTATTTATTTTGGTAAATGATTTTATTATATACATGAAAATAACAAATTTATACAATTATAAAAACAAGCTGTAAGTTCTTCCGTGGAGCCTGTTTCCGTAAATGAGGAACAGGCTATTACTAACATTGTTAGCACTAGTTCTTGCACTAACGAAACATTACCTCACACTGAAACTGATCATGAAACTTCTACAAATATGACATATTTGAAAAATGAAATAATATCTTTGAAAAATCTCTCCAAAACTCTATAACACAAAAAACAGCTTGTTGCACAATGGAAACGAAGCGAGTGAAATGGTTTGTTGGTCCACCAGGCAGGCGGGTTGCCTACTTCGAGTCACGTGCTGCACGCGACCCATTAAAATAAATAAATGTATCACTTAACCGCGTCTGATAATTTTTATACCTATTATTTTGATATATACAATTTTTTAATTTACATTTCCTTGCAATTTCTTTATTTATTAAGGCCATGTTTATTCACAATATACTATGCTCGAGAAGTGGCCGCTAGAATCACACTGGTAAATCTTTCGGTATTATTCATATTAAGAAATTGCCAGTTTTTCACATTACACATAAATATTTTCAATAATTTCAGATGAAATAAAAGATACTGATAAATATAGCAATGCCATGAAAAAGGTAAATAGGCAAAAAAGACTGGCCATGCAGAAAAAAAACTATTTTATTACTACACAAGTTTTGATATTTGGGAGTGAATTAGTTTTGTTGTAACATTTTTGTAACTGTTTCGTTTTTTACTATCAGTTTTATGATGATGAAAGGTGAGAACAATAGCTTCAATATTCCTAGTGGTTGTGAGTGCTGTAATGGATGCGCGGCCGAAAACTATAGAAATTTGTGATGGAGAAGTGGTCATTTTGACTATTTTATTCGTTTTAAGAATGTTAGTATGTGTGGGGGACAGTATTTAAGGGACGACAGTATAAGCGGAATGTTGATGGGAGTAAATAAGATTTGTTGTAACATTTTGGTAACTACTTTGTTTATTACTTTCGTTTTGATGATGATGAAATGATAAAAGGACACACCATCTACTACCTCACTTGGTTTCAAACCCAGAACCTTCAGCGAAGCGCTAACGCTACCATTACGGTATCCGGGGGGATATTTATATGTAAAATTAAATAATAAAATTTTTATTAGTACATATCTTTTTCCTATTTCATGTATATTTTTAGTGCATATTGTAGATTATTTAATTGTGAAACTTTTTGTAATTTGGTAAGTGCAGGTGATATACGCTATTAATATAATTGTATTCATTGCTGTATATTAATAAAGAAAATAATTAAACTCCATTACTTATAAAATTTCATGCATATTTTTATTGGCAAAATCTATAAACTATCTATATTTAGCAATACGTACTTATTTAACATTAGTAACTTGTGACTTGTTTTAAAATGCGCGGGTAGCAGCATTTTACTTACTCGCAGGTGACAGCACTAGTAGCTTCGTGCCATCTAGTGAAGTTGATACACACTAGGTAATGTTTGTTCACCACTAGAGTGTCCGCCATTTTAGAGATTTGCATAAGGTCGTGTTTGAGCAAGGCAGTGCGCGCGTAAAGCAAGTTTTGAAGATTATAGGAATGCGTAAGTCGGTGCATGAGAAAGCAGTGTTTGCATAAGGCTGTGTTCCGTCAGAGTAGAGATATAAACAAGGCAGGTTTTGAAGATTAGAGAATTGCATAAAACTGAGTTTGGGCAAGGCAGTGTCTGAAGAATAGAGATTTGCGACCCTAGCCGCCCGTGCTTTTATTATTAACATTAGAATTGAACGTTTTAAATTTATGTGTTTCAAATATAATCAAATCTAACGCGTCAAAGACAAAGCAAAAACGTAAATAATGATAAATAACAAAAAATAATGACAACTACAGTGACGCCTCTAGCGAGCAATGCTCGAACAATACTTTCATTATATAGGCGAAAAAAATCAAAGTGGCTGACCTCTGATGGCAAACTGTGGAACTAGAGGAACAGGGAAAACATTTCTTCTTGTATTGAAGTTTGTATAGAACAGTTTGATCTTTTTTTGTTATTATAATTGTTTAACCTTAATATTTGTTGTTTAATAAAAATATAAGCGTGGATATTGTTTGCACACATCATTTTAAAACTTTGGGTATGTTTATTAAGTATTTTGTTGTTTGTAATATGAATTATAATATCGTTTCTATGATTCGTTTGCAGCTACTATTGTATGTTATTATGGCAAGTAAAACTAAACGATACTGCTCAGTGCCGCAATGTAATAATTATAAATCTGATAACATAAGTATTCACGCATTTCCAGTTCCAGTTCTCTTAAAAAAATGGGCAACCGTACTTCGATTTGGTAAACGAATTTCAAAAGGGATGTCTGTTTGTTATGACCATTTTGTGCCTTCTGATTTTCATCCACGTTAGTTAAAATTACGAATTTGTTAATATGAATGATTGAAATAATATTATGTGATTACAGTTCGTGCCTACTCTACTAAACGATATTTAAAAATTGGAGTTGTGCCATCACAAAAAATACCAGTTATAAAATATGACAAACCAGAACCGTCAACATCAAGTTCATCGCAAATGTCTAGAGCACAGCGAAGATGTGGCAAACGGTATTTTTTATATTTATAACGGTTTTTACTTTACTTCATAAAAAAATGATTTTTAGAGAATTACTAACGAAAATAAGATAACGACACGACAGATGCTGAAGAGACCGCCGAATTAATTAATGCAAGTTTGGATCAGCAGAATACTGCCACAACACAAGAAAAAATACTTGTTGATACATGTGTGCAAGTTAATTTATTAACGAGTATACTTGAAATTCGATTTCATGAATATTTATTGACATCGTCAAAAAAAATAAGTGTTTATGCCGGAATCAACCTGGAAATCTTCCACCTCGTTACAAATTTAGTGAGAAATACATTAAAATTATTCCCGAAATTAAATACTGACAATATTCAAAAAAAAAGATATGTCTTATCTTAACAAAATTAAAATTAGATTTAAGTTTTCGTGCTCTTGCAATTTTGTTAGAAATATCTATTACTACAGCACAGAATTATTTTCATGATTATATACAAGTTTTATATTTAGCCTTAAAACCTGCTATATATTTTCCTACAAAAGAAGAAAATATGTGTAATATGCCTAAATGTTTTTCAAAGTATAGAAAAGTAAGAATCATTATAGATGCCACAGAAGTTTCGGTGCAAAGAACAGTTTGCCTGGATTGCAGAATCTGAACGTATTCGCACTATAAAAAGACACGTACTGTACACGTACAAGTTTTAAATTAGTATATCCCCAGCTGGATTAATAATGCATGTGATACGGTGGACATGTGTCTGACAAGGCAATTTTTAATGAAGAAAAAATAATTGATTTGCTAGAATCTTATCACGACGAGATCATGGTGGATAAAGGAGTTCTGATTGAAAACGAATGTGCAGAAGTTGGTATTAAGTTGGTAAGACCACCGTTTTTAAGAAAAAAAAAAACAATTTTTGAAAGAAGAAGCTTTGTAAACTGCTTCTATAACAAGAGCACGCGTTCATGTACAACGCTCCATACAAAGAATAAAAATTTATAAAATATTTGCAAACAAATTGCAGTGGTCATTGGTGCCGTATTTAAGTGAAATGATGACAGTAATTTGTGCTTTAGTTAATTTATCAAGGCCTATATTAAGTGATGACAAATTTATTATGTAAATATAGGTTTATTTTTATAATTATTTTATTGTTTTATTTCTTATTGTATGATCCTTAAAACTATAGGGAAAGGTATGTATTTTAAAATAAAAAAATGAGTAACTGTTAATAATTAATTATATTTATGTACGGAAGAATATTTTCAAAATATATTCTCGTTGTAAGCAATTTATTAAATTCTTACAAAATTCTATATCTTTTTTAACTTTAATTATATAAATTGATTTGTCAGCGAAATAGCTATAAATTACAAAATCCGTGTAGTTCACGTTTAAAAGACACATTCCCAGCTGTATTTGTTCATAATACGTATGCTGTTTTTTAAAAAAATATTCTTCATTTTCTTCATACAAATAATTTAATTCAGATAAAATATCTGCTGCAAGTTTTAGTTTACCAGCTACGGGGCATTTGATTTCTAATAAAAACCCTTGGTCTGTTATGTCATCTGGACTAAATCCCAACCATGGCACTTTTTTATTTACAACAAAAGCACATTCCTTTACTTCTTGATTTGATACAATTTTGTACAAGTTCCTGGCATTTGGCTCTTCTTGTTTTCTATAATTCGTAGCACCAGTCCCGCTGAAAGTTGAATTAAAGAAATTGTGTAGTTTTGTGTCCCAATCAGGAGTCTTATTTTTACTGTATGTAAAAAAGCTGTAGCAGGTAGAACCAGTTAGTCGATATTTTCGACAATTTCGCCAGAAATTATTGTTTTGTCCAATTGTATTCAAAAATATTGTTTTATTATCTACATTTGAAATATTTTTCAGATAAAATTTGGTCTTTAGCCCTTGCTCAACTTCAGGCAATGAATTTAAAATTTCGTTTTCAGAATTTAATAAAGAATTTATAAATTCAAATACTTTTAAATTTTCTGAATCTGAAGATATTGCTATTTACTTCGTCCAAATTAGCCCTACCATGCCAAAATCTATACAATGCAGTATCTATATCATCTTGAATATAAAATAATAAAAGCAATAATTGCAAATTAAAATCATGCAAAATACATACAATTTTTTAATATCTCCGTATTCTCTTGTAAAACTTCGTCGATGTTTCCCTCTGCTGCTGATTTTGGTCGCTTTACAACTGGATGGCAAACATCTACCATTTTAACGGCTTGGCTGTATTGATTAACATCTTTTGATGATGCTTTAGATCCAATTTTGCCCCATAATTGTTCTAAATCAGTACAACTTATTTTTCCAGATTTTCAGCTCTGTAAAATACAAATAAATTTACATAAAGAATATAACCGTTTTTTTTTAACTAATGCCCATTTTATTCTATTTAAATAGCAATCATTTATATACAAATAAACTAACATATTTAAAAAATAAATAGGCACAAACCTGTTCGCATATATTAAAACTGCAACTATGTGTTTACACTTTCCACCCAATCCAGCTTTACATGTAATTTCGCTTGTCACTGTTGTACGTCTACCCCAGGTTTCACAACAATCTCGATTAAATGGGCTGCCCCATTTAAATTGCTTGTTTATAAACAAGACTCAATAATTGTACAAATATCAGCATGATCAGCATCTTCTTTCAAGCCACACAATGTAACATGTCCAGCTTTTAATACTGCTTCACCTTCTTATATTGGAAGCGAAGTAGAAATATATTCGAATATATCACTTAATTCAATATTAAGCTTATCCATTTTGCAAAATATCAATCTGATGTTTAAAGTAAAACGAGTAAAACTGTTATGGCACATATACACAATCAGCTTACTGTTCCTGTTCCTTCGCCATTTTCATACTGATAGCAGCGCCTCTATATTTCGATTTTTTCGTCTATATCTATCTCTATTTTTTCTTTCTGGCTTACCGAAAACAAAACATTCAATACGAAAGGATAGGGAATGTTTTGTCTAGTTATATTTAGTCGTTGGTTCTGCCATTGTAGAGAAATGAACAAGGCAGGTTTTGAATATTAGAAAATTGCATAAAACTGTGTTTGGGCAAGGCAGTGTTTGAAGAATAGAGATATGCGACCCTAGCCCAAATCCCTTTAACACAATTTTATCATTGATTACAACTGTTTTTGGAAACTTCTGGCATTGTTTTGATTCAATTGTTTGTTGATTTGTATCTACTGTCTTTATTTTCCGTGGTTCATTCTGCATTTTTATGAGAGTGATATATATCTTATATACATGTTATTTTACGTTTGTAACCGTATCCCAAGCCAGATACTAATTAAAACTTTATTATTAAATAAAAATGCACATTATTTGTGTGCGTACTCATAGATATTATAACATTATTGATATAAATGACAATAATGACCTTGAGATCTTACGCGCGAAATATGAATTATCCACAATGTTTTCATAATAATTGATATTAACAATTATAATAATATATGTCTGTTGTTCATATTTTTCATATATTATCCATATAACTACGCAAAATTATCCTGCATATTAAAATAATCTGTATAATATATCTCTACGTATCAACAATTATTTATTTATTTCTGTCAAACTAACAAATATCTGTTGTTCATATTTTCCACATTTCTCTACAAGTATATAAACAAATGTTGAATATTAAAATTATCAGATATCCTTCAGGACAATAAGTAAATATATTTGAAATTTATATCATTTTACGTAACAACTATTATTTATTTATTACTGTCAAACTAACAAATGTCTGTGATTCATATTTTGCCCATATTATCTCTATAAGTATATAAACATATCCTGGATATTAAAATTATAAGGCATCCTTCAGGACAATAAGGATATATGTTTGAAATTTATATCTCTCTCCATATCAACAATTATTTATTTGTTAGTGCCAAACTAACAAATAATATTAATGAAGCTAGATACATTTATATGCCATATGTTAAAGAATTGGCGCCAAAATTAAAAAAAGTATTAAAACAAAAATTATATTTAAATATAGCTTTCAAACAATACAAAATAATACAGAATTTATTTAGCTCAATAAAAGACAAAACAAAAAAATAACTTAAATCTATCCTTATATATAAAATACCTTGTGAAAACTGCAGCAAAACTTACACAGGACAAACAAAAATATATTTAAAAGATGAACATAGAAGAAACTCCAATAATAATAAGTAGTATAGCTAGGATCGTTTCGCCTCACTTCCGGTGTTCTCGATGACCGTGGTCATCCACATCGACCATTCTTCAGCTGAAGACATCCGGTATGTTAGTTCTTCACGTTCTTCTTGCACAACCCTTTCGAATCCAAACCCCTTCGATGCTTCACCCCCGTCACTCTTCACTTCACCCCCTCGTCCCCGTTAGGGGTGCACTCTTCACTTCACCCCCTCGTCCCCTTTATGGGTGCACTCTTCACTTCAACCCTCGTCCCCTTTAGGAGTACACTCTTCACTTCACTTTGTAGTGCCTATGGAGGGTGCAGTCTCCACATTAGAATGGAGTGCTTATGGAGGTGCACTCTCCACATTAGAATGGAGTGCTTATGGAAGTGCACTCTCCACTTCAGTTAGGGGTGCCCATGTGGTGCACTCTGCACTTCAGTTAGGAGTGCCTATGAGGGTGCACTCTCCACTTCAGTTAGAAGTGCCCGTGGGGTGCACTATCCACTTCAGTTAGGAGTGCCTTTTGTGGGGTGCATTCTCCGCTTCAGTTAGGGGTGCCTATGGGGTACACTCTCCACTTCAGTTATAAGTGCCTTTTGTGGGGTGCACTCTCCACTTTAGTTAGAAGTGTCTTTTGTGGGGGGGGTGCACTCTCCACTTCACTCCACTTTAGTTGGCAGTCCCTAGGTAAAGAATTTGGATCCGGGATCTATTTCATCGCGCGCGCGCGCGAATTATAAATTTTTATGATTTTTGATCTGGGATCTGGATCTGGGTCTGGAATCTGGATCTGGGTCTGGAATCTGAATCTGGGTCTGGGATCTGGATCTGGATCTATCTCCCACATCCTTCGTAATTTTTTTTAGTTGGGGTGATTAGGGAGAGCTGTGATGTAAATAATGAACACATTTTATCTTTGATAATATTTATTGAAAATTATAACCCCATGGGTGTGTATCTGTATATAAGTAGTTTATAATTCGTTTGTCGTCAAACGGACTTAAACCTAACTTATTTTGTTTTATTGTATGTACAACATGTTTCTTAGATCTAACAGAACATTGATTTATATTTATAATTTTATTATTAAATAAACAATTATAGTAATCACTAAAAGTTATAGTATTGAGTGCTGCTTTTGTTATGCCCTTTGCTTTTTTATTGATTTTTTCTTTATTAACATCTTGCAAGACTTTGTACGTGTACATTTTTGATCGCAAACTAATAAACTCTGTCATAATTTCGCCATTATTTTCATCCTTCATGAGACCAATAATTTTTTTGTTAATAAGAGGTATGTTGAAAATATTATTATGTGGATAATCAGAAGTATCAAATTTATAAATATCTCGTTTCATTACGTTATTGATATCAATATTTTTAAATAAGTAAATAAGACTATATGTGTCTGTGTACAATAATTTTGTATTGTTACAAACATTTTTCTTAATATAATTGTAGTGAAAGTCATAAATGTAAGTTTTTGAAATGTCTAAAATAGAGAAACCAACATATATGGGCTTGTTAAAAGTAATATTTTTTTTACTCATTTCTATTAATATAATATCATCATCTAATATGGTACAACTATGAAAATTTGGTTGTTGTATGTATGATTTTGCACCGTATCTTTCCTCCCAATTTGAAACTATTTTTATATTTACGAACGTTCTCCATGGTTTTACCAAACACCGCGTTATTCATTAATTTATAAAAATTCTTTTTAAATTCATTATTTGATTGTTTTCGCATGTTTGTATTTATATCTATATATGTTTTTAACCATGGTCTTTGTTTAAGTTTTAGAACTTTATGAATTTTAGATATTTTTAAACCCAATTTTAAACATTGTTTTAAATTTTGATAATGAATCACATAGTTTTTTTTATCATACAAATTTGTTACTAATTTTGGTAGTTTCGATTAAAGTGGTATAAAATTTTAATTCTGGGATGTAGCATACTTAATTGTTTGACATCATATTTATCTTTAAGTTTCTCGGAGGCCAGTTGTTTAAATTTTACAACGTTCTCGTTATTGTCGCAACGGATTACAAGACTACCATCTCGATTATTTTTTACGTTAATAATATTTATTTCAGAATCGATAGGGTTAATGGACTGTAACATATCAGATTTAGTAACACTTGGTCTTTGTTTACCAGACTTAGGTTTAACAATAATTGGTGGCTCTATGGGTTTATTTTTATTTTGTAAAATATTAGCGTAAGTTTTAGATGCGGAAGACTGTGGGCAGACATTATCGGATATATATTTGAGATGATCGTTGATGCTTTTTTCTACTTGGCATTTCAGTAGTTCAAATTTTTTTTCAAAGTCGTTTTGCATTGTGTTAAAAAGTGAACTGAAAGTATCTAATGCATTTTTATCTATAATTTTGGACAAATTCTCATTTATATTCTTGATTGTACCGACGAGTTCAACCGAATCAGATTTATTAATTATTTCGCAGGTTCGTTTACAATCATCACACAGAAAAAATAAATTATTATTTTTATTTATTATTTCATACTCTTTATCACTAATACCAACGCATGCTATATAGAACGATTTGCCACATGAACCTTCACAATTAATGATTGATTGATCAGGTCTTTTATAGCGACATTTGCCACATGCAGACATTTTGCATTATAAAAAAATTGAATATAAATATAAAAAATAAGGTTTAAATAATTAATAATTACTAACAAAAAAAAATGTGTATGAATGAGACACAATGGATACAAGAAAGGAGAGGGAAGCGCCAGTGCGGTCCGTCACGGCTAAGGTTAGTACGTACTGGAAAGGACCACGGGAGGGTAAACACAACAGAAAGGTAGTTACTGAATATGAGTAAGACGGATGACCGGAAGAAAAGCCTAACAACGAGAAAATAAAACTAAATATCTAGAACCAATGTGAATGCTTATCTACCATGTGCTGATCTACTTAAAAACTATAACGGCTAAATCAGCATACGAGACATGAAAATGTAGATCTAAATGAGACAATTTGAGTGCTAACAAGACAAATTTAATGGTGTAATCAAATTTAGAGAAAAAAAAAAAACTATTGTTAAAGTATAAAAACTTAGAAATTCCGATGTAGCACGTGTTGCTCTATTTACAAACTAGGATAACCAGATCAACATGAGATACATCAAAAGATGCGTAATAACAAGACAAATTCAATGGTGTAATCAAATTTACAAAAAACTCTTGTTAAAGTATGAAAAACTTAGAAATTCCGACGCAGCACGTGTTGCTCTACTTAAAAACCAGAGCAGATAAAAGGTTCGCGACTTCACTAATCGTGGGATAAAATAAAACTATTTAAGACTAACAAATGTCGCAATAATCGCATTATCCTTATACCCAGAAATGGAGTATGAAAGTGTGAATAACCAAAAACTGAAATACTCACAATTTTCATCAAAAATGGAGCAATAAAATCAGAACAAAAACACATAACACTTATCACAGCACCTAATACACGAGATTGCACTAAAATTTTGATGTTTGATGCACTTCTATAGCACAACTTGGATAAAAACTTGCGGAGCGATCATCAACCATAACATCTGCATATGACATGTTCTGTTGGAAATGGGAGTAGAATTACGATTTTCCCATAAGACGCAATGTTAATTTAGTTCAAAGGTTTGGCGAATTTTTTTATGATCATTGTGTAATTCTTTCGGATACTCTAAATCAACTTCAAAAATGTAGCCTATGGGAGATTCATTACTTAAATTCATCAAATCTATTTTGTATATGTCTAAAACATCAACCCACTCAAATTCTGAGTAGGGTAAATAATTACTCATAGCAGCACCATATAAGTTATTTACATCAAAATACATTAAATAAGAGTCAGATTCATTACAATTATATTTCTCCCCCATATATTTATTATTCGCTTTCCCATATCTATTTAAACACTGTGACACTCCACCCCGGATTCCCTTTTCAATAAACAAAATTTTATCAATGTCTGTTAAAAGTTCCAATTGAATTTTACTACATTTTAACATGGCAATAAATGCTAATCCGGGTGCAGTATAGTAGTGTAATGCATCTAACTGATATGTTTCTAAGCAACTTTCACGAAAATTTTCAAATATGTCACTTAGTAATAAAACATCAGTTTTTAAATATAAATCGGCATATTGTCCTAAATTTTAAATTTCAAATAAATTCCAAACATTTATAGCATGCTGATAGTCTTCATTTGATATGTTTTCCCCTTTGAGTGAACTGTAAAATTTGTCTATACTAGGTAGTTGTTCCTCATCTAGTTTATCCCAACTATCTAGATATTCATATAGGAATATACCTTTTTTTGTAACTAATATAAATTTCTCTTCTGAGTCAGTGTGAGCTCTTGTTATCAACTTTTCACTATCTGTTAGATAAGAAGCTAATTTTTCTAAACTGCTTGCCATAAAGCGGAAAGAGTCTATAAATCTGAAATTATTTTTTGTATTTTTTACGTATTTTGTGAAGGATATATATTGTTCTTTGTTTATTGGTAATAGCGATACAGAGCCTGGAATTTTTGTAGTTATTTCTTTTATAATAAAGTGTGCATCATACGAAGATAAATTATGAAATACAACAGGTATAGCATGTGTATTTGTATAATTCAAATTGCAATTTTGATGAGCGGCTCCTCTGTATTCTCTAGTTAAATGTGAATGATCACGTACTTTTATGTTAAGCAGAGTGAATACTTCATCGTAAATATGACATTTTTTACTATTTATAAAATTTATTTCTTCATCAGAAGTTAATTTCATCGGTTTAATATCTTTCATTATAGTGTCAATTTGGTTCGCTATATTGTTAAGTTCTTCAACAAACCAGTCAATGCAGTGTCTTCCACGGTAAATATCAAATTTTGAATATGAGTTATTGTATGAACATTTCAGGTAATACGCAATACTAAACGGTACATGTTTCTGTGTATACACTGTATTTTTGCCATGTGCTTCTTCAACTTTTTCCAAAATTGATTCTATATCAGCATATATTACAAACGGTACTTTTTCTTTGTGATGAAAGTTTTTAAATTTCAATATTTTATTTTCTTCTGTTTTTCTTTGTGTTTTTCTAAACTACACTCGCTACTAAAATGATTTAAACATCTATCACAAAGAAAGGCTTTATGTGTGTTTGAAATTTGACTTCTCAATAATCGTGAAAGATTTTTTATCCACATAAAATGATAATTTTCAAGTGATCTAAGTCTTCTAACATTGTCAGTGATGTCAACATCCATGTTGTCATTATCTTGAATCTGATCTTCTTCTGCTTCTTTTTCCTCCTCCCCTTCCTCGTCTCCGGCATAAATCATCAGTAAATGTATTGTTTTATCATATTTGCACTTGGTTAGACGTACTGGTACGACATCATGCTTTTTCTTGCCCACCTTTTCTAGTGTGTAGATATTTATGTTAAGTCCATTCATTTCTTCGAATTTCACAATATTTTTTAATTTTATTGGAAATTCTATTCCATCATACTTTAGAATTGTTGAAAAATGGGGGTATGCAGATGTACGGTTAGAATTTTTACGTACTGGATATAGCGCTGATATAACAGCCCAAAGAAAGCAATAATCGTCATCATTGTTAACATTAATAATTGCTCTTTTTAATTTTATGTCTGCAGGTAACGATACATAACCCTTTCCAGAAGCAGTGATCGGTGAATAATTGTTTATGTTTACTTTCAGGTGTAGAACTTCATATAAAGCCCAACCTGAGTCTCGTTCTTGAAACTCTTCTAAATCGTTCATTATTTTATCTAATACATTTTCTTTATACCATTCTTTTATGTTTGTTGAATTGTCAATTACTTCGTTTCTTGTATTGAATGTTTTAATTTCACTTGTACCTGAACTTGGTAAAATGACATGTCCACTAAATATAACATTCACTTTTAATACTGATGACTGTAATGCTTTCTTTATTTTATTTTTAAATATTGTAATTGCATGTTGTAGAAATATTTTAGGATCTTTAATTCCCGCTTTGTTTATTATTACACCGGTTTTAATACGTTTTTGAAAAACAGATTTTATATCTTGCCATAGTAAGTTATGTTTTGGTTTTCCGTTTTTAGATAATCCAGATCCAGTTTTAGTTTTTAAGTTTTTTATTTTTTCTTTATATGTTTTTAAAATTGTTAAATTAACTTCAAGTTTTAATAAATTTTCTTCTTTATTATCTTTTTTATATATTTATTTAGTAATGAAATAATTTTATTTCAATTTTTACGCCATCTATTTATTTCATCATCGGTTTTTATTAACTTTATTGCTTTTCGAATATGAGTTATTGTTTGATCACTAAGTGAACTTAGACTACTATTTATTGTTTAGCGGTACACAAAATAGTTATTCTTCAGAACAATGCTTTCAAACAATTGATGAAAACTGAGAGGTGTTTGTTTTTTATATTTATAAAATAATATCAGATAAGTTTTAATAATCTAACGTTATTTGCTGTCTTCTTCTTCTTCTTCTAATCTTGAATTTGATGATTTTTGTTTATTCTCTGAACAGATTTCACCTGCTAATAAGCAGAGAGAAAACATCATTATATTATTTAATTAATATTAATATTATTACTTACATGAATACTTCTTGTATTTTGATTTTGGATAAGTTTTAAATGTGTATATAAGTTATGATTTGAGGTTCGACGGAAGGATTTTTAAAAACAATTTATTGAAGTAACAAATAATTATTTACTTTAATTATTTTAAGTCACAAAATTACAATTTATATTACAAGATTAAATTATAATTTCAAATATAAAATGGACATAGTTTCTACATGCAAATGAATATATTCTGACTAACTACACATTTATGAAAATACAGTTTATATAGTGTTTGGGCAAGGGTGTCAGGTTGTTTCCTGTGGGAATCGCAACCTCAGCAGGATGGACCGTGGTAACTCCTCCCTCGCTAAAATTGGGCTTCATCGGGAAGTTTCAGCGTCGATGTAGGGGGTGAAGTTCTCGTTTGAAGTTCGATGTCTTCTGTCATGGACTGTTTCTTCACTTGCTTGTGGTATTTCTTCTTGAAGTACACTACAGTAAGGGTTGTAGCGCTGGCTACGATGATTCCATATAATGCCCATACTGGATAATTGATGGTGTCTTCTTCTTCAATTGGGTTGTTGTAGTATGGGATGTTTTCTATATTTTTGATTGGCTTCAATTCTTCTATTCTATTCAATTGGATCGTCATTTTCGGAGTTTGAGTGTCGTTGTATTTTATTTTGTAATTTTCAATGATTATCGGTTTGCCGAATGTAACGTGTTTGAAATTTAGATCTTGATTCTGGATATTCAGTTTGCATTGGTCTTCTTTGATTAAAAATATTCTGTGTAAGTTTTTTATGTTATCTCCATGATCACATTGAGTTTTTAGTGATTCAGGAAATGGGAATATTCCAATGAATTGATTGATTTCTTCTAGATTCAATATGATTCTTTTTGATGTTCAGTTTCACTAATGGGCAGTTTTCTACTTCGTTTCGTAGCAGGAAATTTGCTTCGCAGGAGTCTTCATTTATTTCTCTTATGTGGTTTGGACATTGGAAGGTGTTCCTTTTATTGCGAGTACATATACCACATAAAGACCTTATTTGACCTACTTCAGACTTCAGTATATACTCATGATTAGGAATTATGGTAACGAACTCAGAATTGTGTTTCGTTGGAGTTGGAATTAAATGGATAAGTTCGAAATTTGTGTCAAAATTTATTGGAATTTCTATGAAGTATATAATTTTGTTATCTTGTAATTTACAGTTGACTGAAATCAATTTTTCTATGTCCGGCATATTTTCTACGTTTATTTCAAGTGGTAGTTCATCTTTATAGTATTTTGAGATTTTGTTTAATTCCTCATATAGATCGTGTGTTTTGATGATGCTCGGATGCATAGTATGGAGTTTGCAAAAAGTTAATGAATTTTCAATGTCTTGGAGGGTATTTAATGTCAATGTAAATAGAATTTCTAGTTGATTGTAAATATCTTTGATTACCAATTTATCATGATCTTTGACTCCTGTAGTAACGGTATGTAGTAGTTCTGTTAATTTAGATTTTAGAATATTTTCGTTTTGTCTAATAGTATCAATGGTCTTGTTAAAATATTTTATCATTTGGTTGCTTACAGAATATTGGTTATTAATTTAGTTCTTTAAATTTAATTGATTCTCTTGCAAATGTCTTAGAATTTTCTTATATAGTTTATCATCTTCGGCATCTAGATTACCTGTGATGGCTTTTACAACTGTTCCCAACCCGTTAAAAATACCTCGTTTAGTTCTTGAATTTATTAATAGATGACTAAATTTCTCGTTAATTTTGTTTCTTATGTAGTCAATAATTTTTTTATTATTTTCAAAATCCGTGCTAATTGTTTTATCTTCGTGTATGGTGTGTATGAGTTGTGAGTGTTGTTTGTTTAAATTGTCATACTGTAGTATTAGTGGTTCCAAATCAAAGTAGTGTACAAGAGTATGTTGTGTTCTTTGTAGTCTTGCGTCTCCGAGACTAATTGTTAGTAGTCCTGGATTATGTGTGATGTCTTTAGCAATTAATCCGTTTGAATACGGGAAGTAGAGGGACCTGGAATTGCGGGGTATTTGTTAATAGTTTTTCTGGGTCTTTTTATATTGGAAATGTGAATTTTTGGTTGTTTCTTCTCGTTATTTGTATCGATTTCTGTGGTTTTTAGGTTTTCATTAATTATTTTGATTTTTTCTTTTTTGAATTTTGGGTTTTTAGTTTTATTTACTTTCTGTTTTTTAACAACGTAAACTGTTTCGGGTATAATAGGTAGTTCTTCACGTTTCTCGTTTAATTTTGAAATAGTTTTAGTTTTGTTTTCTTGTAATTTGTTATTAATATCTTTATATATTAATTTGGATTTTTCTTTATGATTTTGAATATAATTTTGAGTTATTTGTTTATCAATGTCTATGTCAAATGGAGAATTTGTTTCGAGATGGCCATTAATAACTTCGATAGGTTTTAGATTAGTTGTGCTATGGTTTGTATTATTGTATGCGAGAATGGCGTATTTTACTTTATCTTCGATTAACTCGTTTTTAAAGTGGTCTTGCAAATTAAATAAACGTATGTGCTCTATTAATGTGGAATGAAATCGTTCGATTAGACCATTCGAGTTTGGATATTGAGAACAAATAAAATGGATTTCGATTTTATGGAGGGCTAAGAGTTCTTTCACTACTGTATTTTTAAATTCAAGTCCATTATCTGATATGATTAACTGAGGAATGCCATGATGTGAAAAGAAATTAGTCAATTTATTAGAGATTTCGATGGCGTTAGTAGAGTTGACCCTGTATGCTTGCGCATACTTAGAAAATGCGTCGATGATAGTAAGGAATTTCGTGTTTTCTAGTGTAAGTATGTCGACGTGTAGTGAGTGTAGGGGTTTGTCAGGGGTAGGAGTGATATTGAGTTTAGGTTTGATGGGATTTCTCTCGTACTTAGCTGCCAAACAAGTTTCGCAATTATTTATGAAGTTTGTGATAGATTTTAATTGATTGGGCCAATAGTATAATTTTTTAATTTCATGATGTATTTCGTTGACTCCGCGGTGGTTCGTTTTCCCTTCGTGGAATTTTGTGATGATTCGTGTAATTTCGTCTTCTTTTTCTATGTCAATTAATTTTGTATTACTTTTAATAAATTTTATTTCAGAATGTTTAAAGTGTTTTTGAAGAATGTTGCTAAATTGTTCGTATATGGGTGATTCGAAATACAGATAATATCGAACATTGGGGGCAATATATTCCTTAATAAAATCCACTATTTCTTGTTCAAAATTTATTTCTGATATTTGAACGTGCAATCTCATTTTATCCACATGGAGTTTTTTAATTTTAGGTTTCGATGGTGAATGTTTTACTTGGGAGATAAATAATTGATTTTTTCCAACGTTTACTGGAGATTCAGTAATGGTTATACCAACTATGGGATTCTCAGGATTGGAGTGGATTGTTTGGTCTGTTTCGGGGTCAATTTGTTCGTCATCATCAGGTATCACTATTATTGATTGTTTATCATTGTCAGGGTTGAATGTCTCATTGAAATTTTCGATAAGGTCGTACAAATTTTTTGATTCTGGGTCTAAAGTGTTTATATTTAATTCGATTCTCGATAGGGCATCTGCATTTGTATTAAGTGAGCCTTTTTTATGTATTACTTCATAATCAAATTCTTCTAATCTAGTTCTCCATCTCATTAATTTTGAATGTGGGTCCTTTAAATTTTGTAAATATTGTAATGGTTTGTGATCTGTCACAATTATAAATTTTCTTCCGTAAAGATAAGGTCGAAAGTATTTAGTTGCCCATATCACAGCTGTTAATTCTTTTTCCGTGGTGTCATATTTCTGTTCCGTATCGTTTAAAGTCCTACTTGCATAAGCAACGGGAAGGTCGGATCCGATAGGGCCTTGTGATAATACGGCACCTATGGCGTAATTACTTGCGTCTGTTGTCAAAATGAACGGTTTGGTAAAGTCTGGGTATTGGAGTATTGGTTCGTTAATTAGTAGGTTTTTGCAGGTGTCAAAACAATTGACGTAATCGGGATCGTTATGATTAATGGTGGCATCCTTTTTTAAACATTTTGTTAACGGTTTCGTAAGATGAGCAAAATTTTTAATAAATTTCCGGTAATATCCTAAAAGTCCTAAAAATGCTTTAATTTGTTTTGTTGTCTTCGGTATCGGGTAATTTTGAATAGCATGAATTTTATCAGGATTAGGTTTTACACCTTCGGGGGTCACGACATGTCCGAGATATGCAACTTCTTTCCTGAGGAATTCAGATTTATCTAATTGTATTTTTAAATTCGCTTCTTTTAATCGGTTAAAAACTGTTCTTAAATTTTGAATGTGTTCTTGAAGAGATGTACTAAAAATGATTACGTCATCTAGATAAACAAGACAGATTTCATTTACTAAATTTCTAAGAACGTTGTCCATTACTCTTTGAAAAGTAGCGGGTGCGTTCTTGAGTCCAAATGGCATTCTTAAAAACTCATAATGCCCATGTTCTGTGCTGAAGGCTGTTTTTTCAATATCTGATTTGTTCATCTCAATTTGATGAAAACCAGATGCAAGATCTATAGTAGAAAAATATTGACATCTGCCTAATTTGTCTAATAAGGAGTTAATGTTCGGGATTGGATATTTGTCGTCTATCGTTTTGTCGTTCAATTTCCTATAGTCTATAACAAGTCTCCATTTCTTTTTACCTGATGCGTCTAGTTTTTTTAGGGACGACCCATACGGGGGATGACCAGGGTGAATGGGAAGGACGGATGATATTTTGGTCAAGCATTTTTTTGATTTGAGATTGAACTTCTTTTCGAAAGATTTCCGGATATCTATAAGGTTTTGCGTAAACGGGATTATCATCTTTCGTGCGAATGAAATGTTTTACATCGTTAGTAAAAGATAACGGGTCATGTTCGGTGTGAAAGATATTTTTGTACTCGGTCAGCAGTTTTGTTATCTCAGATTTTTCTTCATCGTTCATATGGTCCAGTCTTATTTTGTCCATATTGAATTTATTTTCTATTTCATTTTGGCAAAAATTTTGATTATTTATTTCAAAACTGTTTAATTCTTGAAATTTTACACAATTTACTGAATTTATAATTTCTTCATTTTGGCCTAAATTTATGATTGGATATATAGCTTTGTGATTTTGAATTTTGGCAAGTCCTTCGGGAATTACTATGTTATTGAATTTAGTTTCCGGTATCAATATTTCTCCGTTTTCGATATTGTTTAGAAATAGTTCGCCTAATTTTTCTGATCTGGGTGGAATTTTTATGTAGTTAGATTTGGGTATTATTTCATGGTAATGAATTTCAATTTCTTGTTTTGGAGTTATAATTTTGTCATTTGTCAGATCAATTTTTGCACCTAATAATTTCAAATTATCTAAACCTAGTAAAACATCAAAATTTCGGTGGAAGTTAAATAAATGGTACTTTACTAATTTGTCTGGGGCATTAAATAATTTTGAAACAGGAATCACTATGCTAGAATTTTCTATTGATGTTCCATGAGCTGTAGTAATTTTGAATGGATCATTCTTAATTTGATTTTTGTAATATTTATTCGCTATATTTGGATTTATGAAGGACCGTGTACTGCCTGTATCGATTAAAGTTTTTAAGTTAAATTCTGGAAATACAATGAATGGTAGTTCACTATGGTTATGAATCACATTCATTAATTCAATGTTTGTTCCGAGGCTGTTATTGGAAAAAACTCGTTTTCGTCAGTTTGTTCTGGTTCAGTGACATAATATTCTAAATTTGATTCGTCTACATAATTTCCAAAATTTTGTTCTTCTGGTTCTGCATATTCTTGCAGTTCCGTATTAAATAGTTCCTCAGCGATAGGAGGTCTGTTTTGGGAGTGGAAGAATTGTTGTGGACGATAAGGACCAGCTGATGGGTGAGGTGTCGTTGACTGCCTTGTGGAAATACTCATAGGTGTTGGCTTATTCGGTTTAAAATTTGGATTTGGTCGAAAAACATTTTGGTTGGGTTGATTATTTGGTTTATTGAATTGGTATGGACGTTGGTTATTGAATGGTTTGTTAAATTGATTGTTGCCAGGGAATTGGTTATTATAGTTTTGTTTTAGTACTTGATTTGCAGGAGGCAGGGGTCTATACATTAGTTGCGGGTTTTGGATTTGTCTAAATTGGTTAGTTGAATTATATTTTGGTTTCTGTTGGTGTAAATGTTGTGTGGTGTTTTTGTTTGTTGCATGAGACCGACCGTGAGTTTCCAGTTGAAAATCATTAGTTAACATGTTTAACGCGGTGTTCATGTCTTTTGGATCTTTTGTCCGCATTAGAGTGCCTAATGGTTCTTTGAGTCCGCGAAGAAGTATTCTTACGGCATAATTTTGAAAGTACCCTATAAGAACGGGCATGGCTGCTTCAGTACAATGAGTACTGATGTAAGATATTTGCAAATTTAACATGTCTTGTACTCTATTATAAAATTCGAATGCTGTTTCATTTTTTTGAGTTAACTCGGTTATTTCGATGTTTAATGTGTATAGGTCTCTCTTATCTGAATATGCGTTCAGAAGAGCTTTTTTCAGATCTTCCCATGTTGTTATTGTGGTGCTGGCTATATTTATGGCTGCATCACCTTTTATTTTTGAAATGATACTCGACATAAGAAATTCATTTTGAAAGTCTGTTGTATCAATCGTATTATAAAATTTTTTAACAAGTTTTTCACTAATTTCTATGAATCTTGATAGCAGTTTACTATCACCATAGAAGTCTGGGATCATGTCTAGATAGCATTTTTCTAGTTTTGGGGGAACCATGTTTGATTTGTTAATTCTAAGATTATTTAATATTTCTGTTAATAATTCTGGTTCTGAGTCAGTTGTTTCGTTATTTATAATTTCCCGATCAGAGTCTGAGTCTGAATGGTACTGGTAATTATGTGACATATGGTACTTACAATAGAAGAAGCAGTTTGTCCATGGGTCCTTGTCCTGTGTTCGTCAGGGCCTGGTTCTCCTGGTTCTGCGCCTCACGATGTACTCTCGGTAGATGCAGTGGATTGGACGTTTCTTCTTGTTGACCTTCCGATTTTTCCGGTTAATCGTTAATACGAACGCGTTTTCACTATGCTTGGAAATCGCCCGAAAAATCCTACCGACTGCGCCAGTTATGATTTGAGGTTCGACGGAAGGATTTTTAAAAACAATTTATTGAAGTAACAAATAATTATTTACTTTAATTATTTTAAGTCACAAAATTACAATTTATATTACAAGATTAATTTATAATTTCAAATATAAAATGGACATAGTTTCTACATGCAAATGAATATATTCTGACTAACTACACATTTATGAAAATACAGTTTATATAGTGTTTGGGCAAGGGTGTCAGGTTGTTTCCTGTGGGAATCGCAACCTCAGCAGGATGGACCGTGGTAACTTATATATATTCTTCAGAACAATTGTTCTTGTTTGCGAGAATGCACTGTGAATATCGTTCTATATGAGTTGTAAACAGGAATTTGTGGTTTTGATAATTTTATATCAACTTGTATGTGGTTCATTATTGATAAACATTATCAAAGTAAATATTTCGTTAGTATACATCCGTAGTTAGAAATGGAAACTAGTATTTTATTTTAAAAAATACATATAGATTTCAAATAATGACTAAATTTTAAATTGTAAATGAATTACATAAACCAGCTCGTCGAAATTATCCACGTAGACGTGTAATAGTGAAGGGAATTGATGATTTATGGCAAGCAGATCTCGTAGAAATGATTCCTTATGCTAAGGAAAATAAAAATCATAAATATTTATTAACAGTTATTGATGTATTTTCCAAATATGCTTGGGCTGAACCGATAAAATCAAAATCGGCTGATTATATTGTTCAGGCAATGAGTAAAATTTTTGAACAAGGTCGTATTCCAAAAAATTTACAAACTGATAATGGGAAAGAATTTTATAATACAAAGTTTAATAGTTTAATGAAAAAATTTAATATAAATCATTATTCAACGTATAGTAATTTAAAAGCATCTGTATGTGAAAGGTTTAATCGAACACTCAAAACAAATATGTGGCGTCATTTTAATTATCAGGGATCTCATAACTGGTTAAAAATATTATCAAATTTAATTAATAACTATAATAATAAAGTACATAGAACAATACATATGAAACCTGTTGACGTGACTAAGAAAGTTGAGAAATATTTATTAAAAAATGTTTATAATAATATTAAGATTTGCTACAAAAGTAAATACAAAGTAGGTGATTTTGTAAGAATTAGTAAACATAAACATATATTTCAAAAGGGGTATGAACCTAATTGGTCAACAGAAATTTTTGTAATCGATAAAGTTCAGTGTACAAACCCGATTACTTACAAATTAAAAGATCTACAAAATAATCCAATTGAAGGTGGTTTTTACGAATTTGAGTTACAAAAAACAAAATATCAAAATGATTACCTCGTAGAAAAAGTATTACGTAGAAAAGGTGATCAAGTGTTTGTTAAATGGCTTGGTTTTAGTAACGCCCATAATTCTTGGATCAATAAATCAGACATTTTGAAAGTATAGATAAAATAAAAGTTAATTTATCAAAAATCATATATATATATATATATATATATATATATATATATATATATATATATAAAGTAAATGAAAAATTAAATTACTTTCTAACTTGTATGTTGAACAGTAAACATATAAAAAATGTGTTTTGCATACCACCATCGTGTGTTTCTGCCATATAGTACAGATGAAATATTAGATAACATAGAAATTAAAGTGAATGACTTTAGCCCTAATTCATATATTATAGTTTTATTTAAAAATAGAGAAGTGTATAGTGTATGTAGATATAGACAATCACTTAAAGATTATCATATTATTCACATTGAAAATGTGGAGGAGACAGTGTGTACTAGTTACGTTATACTAGAACATACTGTATTTTACGAAGATTGGGGGAAACTTATTCCTGAACAATTATTACATAGAAGAGGAGGAGAAAATGTTGACTATTAAATAATATAAAATGGATTGTTTTAATATAAAGTTAGTCATTATCAAAATGAACGTCAACAAATTTGGACAATGTTCTGAACTAACGCCTACTGCGTTATCTACAAACTTACAAAACAAATTTTTGATACTTATAAATAATTTAAATAAAAAAATTATTGAGTTAGACAACAAATATTCAACAAATTTTAAAAACTTAAATATAAATTTAAATAGAGAAAGAAAAATAGAAGAACTCAAAATACAAGAACAATTTACTACAGTGAATAATAAAATTAAAGAAGAATTTATTAGGTTAGAAAACAAATATTCAACAAATTTTAAAAATGTAAATAAAACTTTACAAGAACAAATCACCATAACAAATGATAAAATCAATAGAATTATAAATAATTTTGAAGCTAATGTTCAAATGCAAGAAACAAATATGAAAAGTTCTAGAAACCAAACACAACAACATATCATTGCAACAAATCAAATGAAAGAAGAAATTCAAAGTCAAATCAATAGAATTGAAAACACCATAAAAACTAACATGCACATGATTAACAAAAATGAACACCAAATACAACAACATGTCACTGCAACAAATCAAATAAAAGAAGAAATTCAAAGTCAAATCAATGAAATTACAAATATTATAAACAATATGAAAAATTTACAACAAAATATTAATAAAAGTATACAAGCATATTTCACTGCAACAGATTTATTTAAAAAAGGGATTGAAATTAAAATTAACGAAATTAAAAATCAAATTATTGAATGTAAAAATAATAACAACAACATACGTAATATTAATGATAATGAATTTAAAAATAGTAACAACATACGTAATATTAAAGGCTCTATAAATGATGCAATTAATGACGCTATTAGTATAAGTGACGATGTTAAAGAAATATTCAAGAGTAAATAATAAAAATAAATTGTATATATATATTTTATTATTATTATTTTGTAAAAATATTACATTATGTACCTATATGTATTTATATAAAAATGATATATAAATATATTTTTATAAAAACATTGAGTTACATTTTATTATAATCCATTTCATTTTTAGTTTTGAAGAAAATCTCAATGTTATCTAGCTCATTTTTTCGTACAAACAAATATTGTGTTGGGAACAACGACTCCACTTCATCTATCTCCAACGTGTTGAAACGTTTTGGTAGAAATATTACGAATTCACCCATGTCTAGTAGTATCGAGCGTCTAAATTTTGTAAACACATAGCGAGCTTCTTTAATGAAGTATGGTGTATATTCTTCTAAGTCTTTTGTTTTTATTACATTTTTACTTGGATATCGTCCAAGGAGATTTAGCTTCTCAACAGCCGCAGCAGAATCCATTATTTCTAATAAGAAAAGAACAAATTTAATATAAATATACATTATAAAATATAAATTTAATATAAATATACAAATATTACTTACCCTTCTTTTGTTTGTAGTAACTGGAGGAATCAGCAACGACAACGGTAGCTGTTCAGTTCTTGTTATAATGAAATGTTAGCTTTATGCACACATTTTATATTAGTTTATGTTAATTAGTAGAGAAAAATAACTAAGCATATTTTTTCTGTAAATACTTTATCAAACCTCAGGTTCCTGTTTACAAGTTAGTTGTGAACACGTGTTAATCAAAGGAAAACTAATGAACCACACATTTCTGATTATTTTTAACAAGCTACATTTATACTGAACCACATATTTCTGATTATTTTTAACAAGCTACATTTATACATGATATTATTTAATAATTTCTTTTGCGTTTTTTTTATTATTGTATGTTCGTTATGTTCACGTTTCCTTTTATAACTTTTTGTTTTATTACATTTGTTGTTGTTTAAATTTATTATTCTTATAAAGTCTTATACTGTTTTAATTCTTCTATTTTTAACAGAATTGGTTTAATTTCTTCACATATTTGTTTAAACGATTTATTTACCATTTTATTATTAGTATTATTATGTTCTAAATAAAGTTGTGTTATCCCTTTACTTATACAATACATTTCAGTTATATATTTTAAATGTTTAAGGTTTAATAAATAATTATCAATTTTTGATAATAATTCTTTGTTTTTATTCATTGCTATAAGTATAACTGTACCTATACACACTGTGTAACAGCAACTATTCAATTATATTAGCTTCACGCAACTCTTCTATAATTGATAAAATTTCATTATCATGTCCTGTGTGACCAGCCTCTTTGGAAGCAATTAACAATTGTAGTCTTTCAACAAGTTCGTTGGGATTATCTCAGTAAATATATTCACGGTGATTGGGTGTAACACTCATATATTTTGGTAAAATGCCATATCCTGTAGTAGTGTCTGTAAGAGAATAACTCCTAATTTTCTCGCCTCCACCGCCCGCTTCAATGGCGGGTTTAATAATATCTCTGTATTTTTTACTTCGATTATTGTTAAGTCTATTTAACTCATTATAACCATATCTGTGTGCACTTGTACTTAGAACTATATCAATGTAATTTTTTTGGTCTTCTTCAGTATAATTTTTATAATTTTTTTTGAAAAGCAACTCATATAAACCAGGTGTACCTTCATACCATTTATCTTTTATCTTTAAATCATTATTGTCAATTTCAACTTTTGAATTTCCAATCATCCAATCTTCATTTGAAGTTCGACGAATCCCATAAATATTATCCTTATCTCTATCATTTGAAGTTAAGTAGAATTTAAAATATTCTGCAGCAATGTTACCCAACAAATCTTTCAGTTCTTCACGTGTTTCAATAGATTTTTCTAAATGATCTTGTATAATTTTTGTGGGTGATTCTTCACCATCTGTTTCCGCTATAATTTCGCTGTCAAGTACAAATGGTGTTGTCCTTGGTGTTTGAAAAGGTGTCCTGCTCACCTTACGTTTTTTAGAACTTCTTGTAGGTGTAAATGTAGAATAAAATGTATCCTCATGACTTTTTTCAGGTGATTGTTTTACAGGTGACACGTATCTGGTAATTCTAATTTTATTTGTTCTTTTTTAACTAATTCTTCTAAAGGTTCTGTGATTGGCTTGAATGTTTTGGCAAGCTCATGCTGAGATTCAACTTGACCTCGTTTTAAACTTTGATATTTACTTCTTATATCTTTACTTACACGTATAATTTTTTTAAGTGTATCTTGCTTACTTTTCTCCATTCTTTGTTTAGTTCTGTACTTGGTAATGTTTATTATGTAACTAAGTACAATATATCATATATATATATATATATATATATATATATATATATATATATATATATATATATATATATAACTTTTATAGTGCATATTAATTTTTTTTCAGAAAACTATCAAATCCGTTTCTATAACGACCGTTTAACAAATCACTATCTTTATCGATAACAGCAAATCCGTACTTCTTATTCCAACAGTAAGAACAAAAATCTTTAAATTTTTGAAAAGTCATATCAGTATTACAATGATCCGAATACACAAGTTATAAATTTTTTTCATCTTGCTTAAAAAGTATTATTAAATTTGCATTATCTCGTATTAAATGTTTAGGTATACGAGCATATGTCTGACAAAGATAGAAACAATCAACTGAATTATGACGTCCTTGACTAAAATAATCCCTCATGCAGTCTTGTTTATCACATGCAATATCGTCGAATATGAAAATAGAATTTTGTTTTGAATCTTGATGTTTAACAATTTCACTGTTATCTGTATAGGGAAAAAATCTCATATCTTTAACACGTGATATGCAATTTTCTAAAAATCTATACTTTGGTTGATTTAGTGACTTTGAGTATAAGTAAATATTTTCAAATTTGAATCCATTCTTATTAGTTAATAAACTTAGAATGTCATTTGTTTTACCACAATTAGAGGGACCGCAAATTATACATCTAATAGTATTTGGTAATAAATCACCATGTTTTTTATTAATATTATTGGTATTTATATCAAAATTATCAACGTTTAAACTTTTATTTTGGTGTTTGAAATGCATTCTGTTCAGAGGTATGTTACAGAATTGATATAAATAGAAGAAAACTTCTTTATTTATATTCATTTGATTTGTAACTCTTCATGATTACACATCACAGCGGACAGGGTTTAATCAATTCTGTTATAAATAAATTACCTTTTGAATTACACATACCTGGATACCAATATTGCGGACCTGGTACAAATTTACAAAAACGATTAACCCGAGGTGATCCAGGTATTAATGCTTTGGATGCAGCCTGTAAACAACATGATATAGCATATTCTAAAAGTAATAATTTAGAAGATCGGCATATAGCAGATAAAATATTACAAGAAGCTGCGATATCAAGAATTAAATCAAAAAGTGCATCTGTAGGTGAAAAGCGTGCAGCTTGGTTTGTAAAGAATTCTATGAAATTAAAGAGAAAATTTGGAATGGGTTGTAATAAACGTAAAAGTAAAGCAAAACGCAGAAAGCAGATGAAAACGGGAGGATTTTTACCATTACTGGGTCCGTTATTACCCTTAATTGGTAAGGCAATATTGGCGGGCGCCGCCACTGGTGTTGCATCGCATGGTGTGAAAAAAATGTTGGGTGGTTCAGGATTATATTTGAAACCCTATAAATATGGTAGTGGTCATTCTAAAAAAAAACCCAAAAGAGAAGGAAGAAAAAAAATATTAAAAAAATTACCTAATCGTGCGTTGACAAATCACGATTTATTAAAATACACACACAAAATTCCAAATTTTCGTGGTATTTACATGCGCAATAAATTACCTAAAAAACCATTAAAATATGAAAACGCTATCATTAATTTAGATAATTTTGATGGATCTGGAACTCATTAGGTTGCTTATAGAAAAAATGGAAATTCTGTTATGTATTATGAGAGTTTTGGTAAATTACCTCTACCCCTTGAATTAATAAAATACTTTGGTAATATTGTAAAAATAAAATACAATTACAATACTGATCAAAGTTATGATTCATTTAAATGTGGTCATTTATGTTTAAAATTTCTATATAAACAATAAACACTTTAGTTTAATTCATTTTACTCAAAATGTCGAGAACGATAACATTATCGGGAAAATCAAATATACTAAGTGTAGATTTTTTCACACCTATTGAATTAAACAATGATGAACACTATGTAATAGGTCTAATTAATTTTAGTACATATAATTCAGTACCAAATATCAATGAATCATATAATAAATTTTATTATAAAAATAATAATAGTAATAATCATAACAATTATGATGTAATAGAATTACCCACGGGTAATTATGAAATTAATGATATAAATTACTTTTTACGTTTGAAAATTGGTGACCCTAGTACGGATGACAATTTTGAAAAAATTTTAAACTATCAGAATAAAATTAAGAAAAGACAAAAAAAAAATTACTAACAATTAAGGCTAACACTACTACTTTAAAATGTGAAATTGCATCTACCTGTGAAATGAATTTCGAACCCCATGATAGTATTCGTGAATTACTGGGTTTTTCCAAACGAAAACTGATACCAAATGTAATTCATACTTCTGATTTTCCTGTTATCATAATGAAAGTAAATACAATAGCAATTGAGTGTGTAATATTGTTACCGGAGCATATAGAAATAACGAATTAGTTCACACAATTCATGAGTTCAATCTTTCCGTCCCCCCAGGCTATAAAATAATAGAAACAGGAAATATTATTTATTTACCTGTGAAAGCAGTATAAAATATGGCAGATTGAATGTAGTAGGCAGTAGGTTACGTTTCAATGACGGACTGCTACTAATATATAGTCGGCTGCAAACAGTAGCCAGCAGAGGAGGATTAAGTGACGGAGAGCAGTATAAAATTGGATCCAGTAACCATCAGGTTATGTTTCAATAGCGGACTGTGTGATACCCTCTTCATAGAGGTACGCGCCAAACGGTATGCCCTGCTGCTCTGATCGGAGAGGGTACGTGGAAACGTACTTTTCGGGGTTCGATTGCGTCGTCACAAGCTTCAAAATAATTGAAATATTAAACTTAAACCCGGCGCCACGCGATTTTAGATTTAAAAACTGCGAAAAATCCGCAGTACGATATACCTGAAATAGAAAAAGGGGTGTTTTGGGAAGGTATAAATTAAGGTAGAAGGTATTGTCTGAACAGAAACTCATAAGTAGATTTAACTAGCTAGAGTAATATTACGATAAATATTTTGGTTCTACAATACAGAATACTGGCATGACGTAAGCATTCAGATTCGTTTTCACAGTAACCAATTTGAGCTAACAACTCTACTCTAATATCAACGCTGACACAAATCATAAATGACCTTAAAACTATAGGAGATCTCCAAAGCATGCAAATATAGTAACATATGATTATTAAAATAGAAATTAATTTTAACAGAATTAGAGCAAATATTAAATGTCTATAAATGAATACTAGAACAAATAATTTCAAATAAAATAGAAATAACAATCTTCAACCATAAGACTGAAGGAACAAAACTGTGTGCCGTGGTTGCGACTGGTCCAGCACATAGGCGGCGAAGCAAAAAATAAAGGTTCATAAAGTCACTTGATTTTGATGAAGTTTTGTTGGTCGACCTTTTAAATATATTAGGAAAGTACTTTACCGATTACCGAAACGTGGTTTTAGATTTCGGCAACGTGAAAATTAAAACACAACGGGCACTTAACTTAGAACGGGCGCATTCGGCGACTCGGCTGATGATGTAGCAAGGTTGGAGCGACATGAAGGGCCACGGGATCGATGACTTGAAGATCCCCTCGTTGATGAAGGCAACAGTCACATTTGTGGGCAACTCACCCACACTAAATCCGCTACTAAGGCGATAATTACAAAATCAGTGTAAAATAAATTTCAACGAAGAGACACTATAGATACGATAATTGATTCGTAATTTTAAAAAATTGAGAGAATTTACGTCCGCCACTGGCACTTCCACTAAACGTCTCGCTTGCACCGAGTCTCAAGGCTATCTTTTCTTAACTCTTTTTTCGTTAATCGAAGAAATAACTAATTAAATTATTAACAATTTCAAATCAACACCAAATCTGAACGCTCACGCCATCCTGTATCGCTAAATTTAAATACAGTTTTAAGAAATTAATAAAGAAAAGCGTAAGGACAAGGAAGGGAAAAATTTAAATGTTACAACTGCAGTATAAAATATGGTTGGTTGGAAGCAGTAGCCAGCAGGTCAGGATTAAGTGACGGACGTCAGTATAAAATATAGCAGATTTGAAGCAATATTCAACAGGTTATGTTTAAGTGACGGAGAGCAGTATAAAATCTGGCAGATAAGAAGTATCTGCCAGCGAGTGATGTTTAAGTGACGGAAAGCAGTACAAAATCTGAAAGATTGGAAGTAGTAGCTAGCAGGTTACGTTTTAGTGACAGACGGTAGTATAAAATCTGGCAGATTGGAAGTAGTACACAGAAGGTAATGTTTTAGTGACGGACGGCAGTATAAAATCTGGCAGATTGGATGTAGTAGCCAGCAAGTGGTGTTTAAGTGTCGGACGGCAGTATAAAACATGACAGAATAGAAGCAGTAGCCAACAGGTTATGTTTCAGTGACGGACAGCAGTATATAATAAGGCAGATTGGAAGCAGAAGCCAACAGCTGATGTATAAGTGACGGAGAACAGTATAAAATATAACAGATTGGCACCAGTAGCCACTTGGTGATGTTTCAGTGAGGGACAGCAGTATAAAATATGGTTGGTTGGAAGCAGTAGCCAGCAGGTGATGTTTTATTGACGAACGGTTTTATAAAATATGATTAGTTGGAAGCAGTCACCAGCAGGTTATGTTTCAGTAGCGGACGGCAGTATAAAATATGGTTGGTTGGAAGCAGTAGTCAGCAGGTGATGTTTTAGTGACGGATGGCAGTACAAAATATGGTTGGTTGGAAGCAGTAGTTTGCAGGTGATATTTTAGTGACGGACGGCAGTATAAAATCTAGCTACTGGTTCCAACCTGCCAGATTTTATACTGCTCTAGTAGGTATTGCGGCGATTGAGTCCACCCCCACCACTACTCCTTACGTGGTCATAAGCCCACCCATTTGTGTCTAGCAATTTAATTGACCATGACGTCAAAATTTAAATTGACAAGTTCTTTTGAAATTTTTGGTTTTTAAAACAGTTGTTGTGTCCAGTTGACCTTGAACTTTTTTTTAGTTTACATATGTATTGTGTGATTTAAAAAATGGAATTTTAAATGTCTAATATCTCCGAAACCGTGAGGAATTTCGAAAAAATAAATCAAAATTTACCCCCGCATTCCCGCTGTCGTTTTTCGAGCTAAAATATAACATATTAAAATTTTAAAATGCTAAGGCCCATAAAAATCAAAATAAATTTTTGAGAACATTACATAGCGCCGTATATCTCCGAAACCGTGAGGAATTTTGAAAAAACAAATGAAAATTTACCCCCGCACTCCTCCTGTCGTTTTCGAGCTAAAATATAACATAAGCTGTGCAATAACTTGAGCGCTGGAAAAAAATGTATTTTGTTTTTTCGTAATTTTGTAAAGTTGTGGATTATGTGTTGTGTATGCAACGACTTTGAAACGTTTGAGTGTTTTTCCGTTTTTAGGTAAATATGTAACTTTTAGTGATTATTTGCCGACTGCGACTTGAGCATAAATTTATTTTAAGCAACACCACAGCAGGTTTTGGAAGCCTGTTTTACAGAACTGTCTAAGAAAAATTACCACCCTGTGTATAGGACCTCAGTGTCAAGCCGGCAAAGTTTAATCCTGTATTTTTAAAAAAGTAAAAACTTAAAAAATGTATCACACGAACTCAAATTTTAACTCGTTAACTATGTACCGTACGATAATAAAAACAATCATAGATGTGAAGGTACATGTTATTCCTGTCAACAGTCTCCTGCTTTCAAAAAATTAAAATAAAATGCGCAGATTTTAACCGATGGTTTAAAAGCAAAAAATGCCTTGATAACCACATTAAATCTTATTCTATGGGACTAAAATCTGTGTGTAGCCAAATTATTTGTTGTTCAACTTGTTTAAAAACATTTAGATCTAACAGAGTCCATTTCTGTGGAGAAATATATTGTAAAATTTGCAAGGCCCATAAACCGCAAGATCATCTGTGCTACATGCGGCCTGATATGGGTTCTCCTAAAACTAAAGGCTATTTGTTTCTATTTTAGGATTTGGAAACGCAGCAGGAGAAAATAATTGATGACCGTACAGTCAAGCACGAGCCGAACACACACAAAGAACATAAATGTGTGGCATTAGATTACAGATACTAAAAAATAATGTTATTGAATGTTTTATGCTAATTTGGTTCGTTTGTTCACAATAACCGTCAACTTTTAATCCACCCAATCTTACTTCTTTTTGTTTAACACAGTACAAAATATTTATATTCCGAACGTGTTCTTCCCACATGAGCCACTTAGTCGCAATTTTTGTCTGATTATCACAAGAACGATAACCCACTTTTGGTATTATACCAACTGTATTGTGTTGTAGAAAATTACGCCTGTATACTTTATTGCATGCAGATGCAATAGTACTCGCCTCGGTAAACGGACATACATTACCGGTGGAAATCAAGAAATCAACTGGTCTCAAAATTTTAAATATTCTTGAGAGAGAGTATTTCTACATTCGAAATGCAGTATTCGACTATATCTTGTTGCATATCAAATTCATCGTTCTTATGCTTTTCATACCATTCTAAAAAAAAATTTCTTTCCTCATTTTTCATAATGTCTGGACAATAATAACGAACGTCGGGTAGTGGACCAATGTATTTTGTGTTTTCTGCTGTGTTGAATAAATGAGGAAAATATCCCTTTTTAAAATTATCTCCAAGACCAAATGCTTTCGGTAATTTCGCCAGTGCCATAGGGAAATAATTGAATGAATCCACAAATTTAAAGTTCCGCACTACCATAGATATAATTTTTGTTCCGCGCATAATTAACTCAGGCGTTAGATCTGTTTGTGTTAATATATAATTTAACACAAACTGGTGATCAAAAGCCTGGCCGTTATGGGCTAGTACTACAATGTTTTTAAATTTCTTTCTTACTGCTAAAAGATAAAGCATAAATAGGAAGGATCTTCTTGACTGGTGGATGGATGAGAAATAATAAAACTTGTGGAATTCAGTCAATATATTTGAAAAAAGCTACGTCTCCTACCGATTTCAACCCCACGTGGGTCTTCTTCAGGGACTACAGGATACAATATATTTTACATATTATACAATATGGTTACATGAAAATTTTGAACTTACGTGTAGGTCAACTTATTTAGTTTGTACATTAAAATGTGATTTTAACATAGAGAACGGCACATGAATATAGTCAAATAATTAAAAAAATAAATAAATAAATAACTAAATAAATACGTCAAAATACATATGTATGTTTTTTAGATAAACTATACATTGGTCAAAAAAATTTAAAAATTGTTTTATTTCACAATGATGATTTTGGAAAAAAATTTTACAGCGCACTGGCTAACAGCTTACTAACTACTCACATAATCTTGTTTATTTAAGTTATATCATGTAGTGTTTAGTTAATTTTTAAGTAATTTTTTATTTGTAGTATTTTTATTTTTATTTTTTTCCGTAGGTGTTATTTGTGTTTTTTAGTGTATTGTGCTTTATATGTTATCTTTTATTGTATATTTTAACTAAATTTTTGTATATATTCTTTAAGTCAGATGTATCAGTTCTAAGATTTATATTTTGTTTGTCCTGATTTATAAATAACATTTCGAGTGTTAGCCTTTTGTTAAGGTTTTTTTCCGTTGCAAGTATTTTGGTTTCTTGAAAGTTAAATCTGTGATTTTTTGTTTTACTGTGTTTTTGTAAGGTACATTTCCCTGTTGCATTTCATTCTGTTGTACAATTACGTTCGTGTTCCTGAAGTCTTTTTTTTAAATATCTTTTGGTTTGACCAGTATATTGTGCTGAACAGTGACTACATGGTATTTTGTAAATTATATTTGATTTATTGTTCTTATCAATTTCTGATTTTAATTTTATAAATACATCCCCTACTTTTTTAATAGTTTTAAATCCAAGTTGTACATTTAAATTTGATTTGAAAAGTTTTTTAAGTTTTGGTGCTACGCCATCTATGTAGACGTAGGACGCATATGTAGGTAATTCAGGGTTCTGCTGCCTAGAAATGTTGTTATTATTATTGCTATTTGTTTTATTGTTTTGACTGTATTATATTTATTGATTAATCCATTTATGAGGCCATTTGGGTAATTATTTATTTTAAGTAGTCTTTTTACTTTATTTATTGTTTCAGACTTGTAATATGTTGAGGTTAACTCCATTGATCTGCTAATTAAATTGTATGCCATGTTTATTTTTTGTGTTTGAGGATGTTGTGAATTATAATTCAAGTATCTTGTAGAAGCGGATGGCTTTTTATACCATTTAGTTAGGACAGTACCGTTGTTGTTGGGGGTAAGCGTTATATCCAGGAAAGGAATTGTGTTTATAGCTACTTCAGATATGAATTGCAGATGAGGGTGGTAGGAGTTAAAGGTATTTATAGTGCATAAAAGTTTATCATGGGGAATGGCTAGTATTAAGTCATCTACGTATTTTTTAATGAAAGGAATTTCAAAGCCCAGTTTTGGAATAACTGCATCTGTTCATCCATCACTAAATTCGCGATAATCGGGGATAACGATGACCCTATGCAAGTGCCCCATATTTGTTTGTAGTATTTATCCTGGTATTGGAAGTATCCTTCATCGAGACAGAATTTTGTTAGGTTAATGAAATCCTCTTTTGGTATTTTTGTTTTATTTTTTATAAATTCCCAATTTTTGTTTATTGATTCTACTACTAATGTTGTTGGGATTTGAGTAAATAGTGAAACAACGTCTAAAGAGATGAGCATGTACCCTTCTGGAATATTTTGTTCGGTAATAAATTGTTGAAACTCGAACGTATTACGGATGGAATATTTATCTTTCTCCAAACCTATTAGCAATGAGGCTAAAAATTTGAAGAGCTTGTCTGTTGAAGAATCTAGCCCAGAGACAATAGGTCGTAATGGGAGATTTTCTTTATGGACTTTAATTAATCCGTAAATTCTTACAAGACAACCCAGAAATAGTAATTTTAAAAGCTGACAAATCCAATAAAACAGTAGCAATAGACCGAGATACTTAGACCCGACGAGTTTTTCTCTATTATGTCGAACCCCACAATTCTGGTAAACAGTGTATTACCAATTAACGATATTATGCTTATTGTAAATTATGAACACATGGAAGAAAGCTATGATTTGTTATCTACAGTAAGTGTTTGTATAGCAGCGTATACTTGTTGTATACGCTGCTATACAAACACAAGCTCACTTAAAATTATATGATTATCTGGAACAACTAGGGGAAAGAGTATTGTATTACGGTACAGATTCTGTTATTTTTATATCCAAACCGGGGAATGTTGACCCAGAATTGGGAAATTGTGTCGGTGATATGACAGATGAATTGACCTGTTATGGCTCCAACAGTTATATTATTGAATTTGCATCTGGTGGACCAAAAAACTATGCATACGTTGTTTACTCCCCGACATCAAATGAGTATACGGAAGTTTGTAAGGTTAAAGGTATATGCCTTAACTACAAAACAAATAAAGATGTTAATTTCAATACACTAAAAGAAATGATAATAGAAGAAACAGAGTCCAAAAAAATAGCGTTTAGAACTATTTGCACGACAAAAATGTTTACAGTTGTTACACACAATGAGGAAAAAATTTAAAACCCACTTCATGCAAGAGAAAATTTGATAACTTTCGGTACCACATGGGTACAAAAAAGCACGCATTGAATAATTTTGTACAACTTTTTAAATAGTTTTACCATCTTTACACGGAAAATATAATACTATCAAAAACTAAAAAGGCTTATAAATTTATTTGTTTAGAGTACAAGTAATTTATTGAACAAATTTGTAAACATTCGACTGCTCTCTAACATTGGAGATAAACAAAATAAGACAATTTGCAATAGCTACGCGCACGCGGAACGCTTACTTCAGTAGATAAGCACACACACAGTTATTCATATCAGAGGCGGATTTAGAAAATATTGGAAAAAATATTTAAAAAAATGTCTAAATTACTTGTTTTGGTATTAAAAATTGCAAAAATGTCTTCCACGTATCTAACCCAAATTCTAGGAAAATCTGTATTGTTGTTTTTAAAACTAATTTCAAAGTTACTCATAAATAAATTACCTAAGAAGGGTGATACACTATTACCCAAAACCGTCCCTTCATTTTAACGGTGTAAACGTAGTCCATTTAGACAAAAGATACGGGAATTAATACTTGATACTATTGGTCGAACAGAGTTACCTGGTTTATGAATTTTAGGGAGGCAATACATTTTTGGAACAACTGGATTTAATTATTTAATTATTACATTCGGACATTGTTTTAAAGTATTTTTATATGTAGTAATCATTTTAGGACTCGGAGTTTTATTCAATTGTTTATAAGGTCCGTTATTTAATAAATTATCTACTCTATTATAATAGTCAGTTTTATTCAAAATTACAATTTTATTACCTTTGTCGGATTTTAAATAAAATACATCCCGTTTTTTTAAATTATTTATAATTTTGACTTTTTTGTTATTAATGTAATTATTATTAGCTTAATAAATAGACAATATTTGGGTTTTAGTTCTGTAAAAATTTATTAATTACAACGTTTTGACAGCTCAGTGCTGCCTTCGTCAGATAAATAACAAATAAATAAGTAGTCAAGACAACACGTAACATAGGTAACAAATGAAAACATACAAATGACATTGACATAAAATTAAAAAATTAAAAACGGATGACAGGTAACCACGACTTATTTAGTTCAAAGCCTGTATTTAAATTAAAATTATTAGGAGATTTCTTGATTTCAATTGCTTCTCTAATAAGTCTTCTTATCCAGTGATTTTCTCTTGCAAGAATCTTCGTGTTTTCGAAATCAATTCCATGTAATTCCTGAATTGCATGTTCTGCAACTGCAGACTTCTCAGGTTGGTTTAATCTGATATGCCGTTTGTGTTCCTTTAATCTATTTTAAATATTGTCTATTTATTAATTATGAGTTCTGAAAGCTTCTTTCAATATTTATTATTAGCTTGTAAGTTATTTGATATTTGTATTTTACAAGTGTTTCTAATGTATTCTTTAGAGTAATTATCCAAATATTTAATATTACTTTCAATGCTGGCTATTAAATCTTCAATCGGAAAGTTTTAAACATTTATTTAGTAATTCTAATTCTTCTTTCGCGAATTTTTCATTAGTTTGGTTTACAACAAATTCTTCTTTAATGATTTCAGTTAATTTTTGTTTTTGTTGTTGTGAGTTCTTGGTTTTCAATTTACAACGTGTTTTATATAGTTTAGTTTTTAAATTTCTTATTTCTTACAATGATTATTTGAAATTCCATATTTTCGCCGTTTATTTGTTGCAGATCAAAGTTTTTTATCTTCATATTACAATTACTATGTACAAAGACTTCGGTCTACATCAACATTTTCCTACAATATAATAATACAATAATAAATTACCTCTAGTGAGTGTAAATGATTTGTATATACAATTATATATTTCTAATGTATTTTTATATATATATGTTTTAATAGCTGATGATGGATTAATTTATAAATCCGAAACGTCCAACTAATTTGTTTATAACGCTCGACTAAATAAATGGAACAAATGAGCCCAAATACATCATTTTTATTTAACCATTGTATATGTTCCCAACAATCTTCTCATAACCTTCGGAGGTTAGGCACGACCTCCGTGAAGACCCAAACTATTTACACGCACCACCTTCAACTTTAAGAGGATTCCCGGTGAAGCTAGAAATTCTAACTTCGTATTTTATGCTTTTAGTATCGACAACGTTCATAAGTTCCCTCTCCACTGTACAAGAATAATAGATCATTTTTCGGTCGACTCTTTTCAATACATGTGTACTTTAAGTTTCTGTCTTTTTACCACAAATATAACCCACCCATACAAACCGCCACTTCACTTATAATCGTATTGTCCATTCTATGATTCACAAAAATAAACTGACTAACTGATGCACCAAAGTACCTGCTAAATATAACATTCTACCCTAAAAATATATTTTCTTTGAAAGTCTGAACTATATGGATTCTGATCAACTGTTATGGGCTAACAAAATTTACCAACTTTGTTTATGAAATAAGAAATAATTACTTGATTTATTTATAAATATTTAGATATTGTGTTTTTATACATCGTTATCATTTATATAATTTATTTATATCAAAAACATTAATATACGTCATATTATTTTCAATTTATTTTTTTCAACATACAATTGTAGGTACATTATTTTAAATATAATTAATAAAACAGAAATTTTTCTATTTATTTAATTTTGCGTTTATTATTTCAGGTAGAAGATGATTAAAATAGAATGCTTTAAATTTTTCTTTCATATTTTCTTCCCAAAAATGATCATTCCTGTAAATCTGAAATGAAAAAAGTCATAAATTTCCATGAAATTTTACAATTATAAAATATATACGTTCTACTCTAATGATCCTTCCGGAGTCCAACATATAAAATAACAATAGTCTTTCCTTATTATATGTAGTTGGCCTTGAATTTGATAAAAAATATTTATCATTTCTTTTTAATTTGAATATACCATTTTCATATGTGACAAATTTAATTTTTTTTTTGCTGCTATTCCATATTGAGGAGTCATTTTTGCTGCCGTTGCGGGACACTCTACTTCTATTATTCCTTCACTTCCTAATAATCCATTAGGACTAGCGCCTAAGTAGCTCATTTCGTGATCAATAAATATGCCACATTTTTACTACATATTTATTTTAGAAATCTCGAATGGCCTGTGGTTCATTTTCTACCCTATAATGGGTGTATTTATTGCCTCTAAATTGGGAGTACAATATATTTTTAATCGTATTTACGGGACTTGTGGAGGTCCTCATTCTACAAATTTGTCCAAATGAGGAAGCAGTAAGTCTTCTAATTCTTTCTGTGTGCCACATTATATTGGAATGTTGTCCAATTGTGTTGGTTTGTATAGCACTAATTTCTTCGGGGTTTTTTTGAATTTCTTTAAGAAGTTTCTTTTTTCTGGAAATAAGTTTCTTCGTCTATAACGTCATCAATTTTAACTGCTCCATAGTCCGCATCAGCACTTACATTTATATATCTTTTTTTCTGCCTTCTATTAAAGAATCTTCGGCGACTACAATAACTTCGTTTTTTCTCTTTAGCTTGCAAATATTTTTTCATGTTGATTCCCGGGCTGTTTCCATTTACATTTTTATGCACTAATGTTTGCCAATTTTCGTCGATGTAAGACAGTGCAGTTGCATTACACCTCAAAGAATATGTGCCTCTCTTAAAAAAACAAATACGTTTCCCACCCACGAATTTAGCTACAATAGAATTATACTGTTCTGCACGATTGTTGTTCATGTTATATTCATGCTAGAACAATTTACCACGAATCTATTGATAATAGCCATGATGTCTTGGTACAGTCCACAATTCTTCAATTCTAAGATGTATTTTTTTTTCTCCCATATCTTTTTTTGTACAAAATAACTTGCGCATTTTTAGTGGTCTCCAAAAATATGATGGAGAATATTTATTATGTCAGATTTTAATAATCAAATGAGGATTGTTTTCATTACGGCGATATAGAGCTGCTTTCTTCACTCGTAACGAAATCTTTTTAAATTGTTGTTCAAAATTTTTCTTATTTGTGAATTTACTAAATGCCCCCGAGAACTAAATCTTTTCTGTGACAAATCGCAAAGTTTATTGCAATAATTTCGCAACAAATGGTTGACACATCCAATTTTCTCAATGACAACTTCATTGCCATACGGTCGTGCATCAATCAGCTTCTTGTACACGCTGCTATCACCACCGCCAACTAATTTTTTGTATTTAATACCATGCATTTCCATTCCGGTTGATGGACCCTCTCAATTTTTAAAACATTTATGATCATTAACTATTTTTCTACGGTGTTTTGATTTTTCGCATATGCAGCAATATTTATTTCTTATTCCCAAAAATAATAATTTTCCGATCCGTTGGCCAATAATGCAAGCCTGTAAAAATAATTATAATTAGCTATCTATATTTCCTCTATATATGTTTTAACTTACCACGCCAGATAAGGAGTCATAATTTGTGCGGTAACTTCTTTTACTCCAAGCCCCATCCGCAATGACCGTAATAGTAGACCTACCATTTTTATCTACATCGCCCCCTTCGTGAGCTAATGTAGCTTCTTCAATGCCAGCTTTTTCCATAGAGTCCCACGCACTTTCTTTATAAATTTCTTATAATTTCTCTTGTTGTTTTAAAAATAGGTCAGAACTCATACAGGGTATATCAAGTGCACTTGACATTTCAGATAAAAGTGCAAATCTACCTCCGGTAATTGTCATTGTGTTCACTGCTGCAGTGTTTATATCCATATTTTCATTACTCTTAATTTTAATTTCTGTTTTTACATTGCACATGTTACATTTTATTATAAAAGTTGAAAGGAACCCACATTTTGTTTCTTTTATAATATGTAAATTACTAATTGTGCAAGAGAAAATGTCGCAGTGCTGCATTTTTTTAATTTCTTTAAAGAAATATGACAGTTCAACAATGCCATTTATTATTTTATCAGGTGCATTCATATTTGGTTCCAAAATTGAATCCTCCACATTGTTGACCGGGATCTCTTGATGTTTGTTATTCTCCGTTTCAGAAACAGTCTCTATCGCTAACAATCTGAAAATCAATGTAACATATAGCTTCATAATATATAGATGATTCGGTATATAATAATTTGTTTTAGACAATATTGAATTCTAATCAAAATATTTAAAACAATTTTGGATGTTCTGCAGAAAATTTTTCGTCCTATTTCTTTTATCTTTACCCATTTTCTCTGATTATAATAATTAAAGTATGTATTAGGTTAAAATAAACAAATATTAATTTTAAAATTGTGTTTTATTCTATATTATGTAAAATTTAATAAAATACTCCTGTGTATTCACAAAGTGAATAAAATTACTGCTAATTATGATTTAAAACTTCGTAACGTATAAGTTTTGACAGGTAATACAATGTTGCCAAGTGTTGTTTAACCTAAAGGTTACTGGTAGTTAGCGTAGATCATTTATTGACAGTAGAATAACATCAACTCTAAACCCTAAAGGTCATCTTTAGCTAGAGACCACGTCTACGCTATTTTAACGTTGACATCAGAATAGCAATCTAAGTGTTTTTCGCTTGCTATTTCCAATGGCCATTGTTAAAAGTACAATGAAATAAGAATACACACACTACACACTTTTTGTAACAATCGTTTGTCCTCTCGGATATCAACAGAAAATAAGATTACAATGTTTTTACATGCGTATTTATATGTGACAGTGGGGTAATATCTACCTGGTCAGTGGTAATTAGCTCATTTTCTAATTTCAAAATTTTCCAATTGGTTTAAACCCTTACCGGCGGTACGAAGAATTTAGAAAATCACATCGGATTGTACGTCATGTAAAAACAATGTCGGCAAATGTCGTATTGAGTATTAGTTTGTTAATTGCATTTAATGTTCTTTAATACAGATTTTAAAATTTTGCAAAGTGAGCCGGAAGATCATTTGGGCTGGCCATCTATGTATTTAAAATGCCGATGTACCGCAATATGCGAATTGAGATTACGGAAATAAATTCTATAAATTCAACTAGTCATTAGCAATTAGGAAAATTTGTGGTTGAAGGATAATATAATTAACTGTGTAAATTATTGTTATAAGTACAAAAAGATAAATTTATGTTATAAATTTTCTGTTTTTAGAAAAATGGTTAATTTTATTTTCATAAATACTGATTTATAGGTCTTCATTCAACAAGTCTATGTCTCTTATTTGTCGGAAAAATACTTTACATAGCCATTAAACATTACAATAAAGTAACAAAAATCGAGACAACTCATTTCGGCGATCTAAATGTAGTATTGTGTTTCAGTATTTATTTATTTATTATCAGTACCTCTTCAAGTTATTACTGGAGATAAATACGATAAATTGATATGTTGCAAATTTTCTGTTTTTAGAAAAATGGTTAGTTTAAATAATTTTATATTCATAAATACTGATTTATAGGTCCTCATTCAACAAGTATATGTCTCTTATTTGTCGGAAAAATACTTTACATAGCCATTAAACATTACAATGAAATAGTAAATTTATGTGTGATATTTATTCATTTTCTTCGCCATTTTATTATAAGTTTTAAAATAAATTTGATATAGGCGGATGCATCTAAATTTGAAGAATTCATACGAAATTATTGCAGATTAGTTTCTTTTCTCGTTTTTGAATAAAAAGGAAAATAATTAGCACGTATTTTGCTATACATCAAGAGACGTCGGGACCTCTCTTAAAATGTAATGTCATATCTAAGTACACATTTTATATGAAATCATAAAATCATCTGATATTTTAATTTTCATTCGTAGTGACTACAACGAAAATCTTTCTTATTCGTGATGTAATACGGATTACTTCTATTTTTCAATTTAAAGAAAAAAAAAGTCGTATTGCCTTCTAAATATGTATTCCCCATCTCACGCCGTGGGCGCGGTCAACCGACTTTATCGGGGGGAATAAGAAAGTTAGGAGTGGGAGAACATTACCCCTACAAATAAAACTGGAGAAAAGTGCAAGAAATTTGTATGTTACAATTTTTCTGTTTTAAGAAGAATGGTTAATTGAAATAATTTTCTGATTAGAAATACTGATTTATAGGTCTTTATTCTACAAGTCTATGTCTCTTATTTGTCGAAAAAATACTTTAGATAACCGTTAGACTTTACAATAAAGTAGAACATTTATGTTTGATATTGAATATTTTTTTTCGCGATTCTATTGTAAATTTTAAAATATATCTGATATAGGCGGATGCATCTCAATTTGAAGAATTTATATAAATTTATTTCATATTAATTTCTTTTCTGGTTTTTGAATAAAAAGAAAAATGCTTAGCACGTATTTTACCATATATAGTTTGACAAGAGATCTCGAGTTGACGTTTAAATTGTTTTATGATGTGGTATTTATACAAAGTTTTTCCCTGAGTGAAAGAATTGAAAGAAATGTGACCATTATGTATTCTGCTATGAGATACAGAATTGTACAAAATGCATTAGTATACACTGTTTATTCCAGGTACCCAGCTAAGCAATGGATTTGGAAATCCTAAAGTAACATTAACTGCGTTCGGAGTTGATTATAATTTCAAACATAAAAATCTCAGAAACTATTACACTTAACAAAATGCAGTTTTCAAATTTATATAAAGTATTAAAGAATGAATTTCACTAGCTTTAATATTTTTTTTATTTTTTAAATTATTTATAAAATAATTAAATTTCTCGAATTCTACAAAGCCAAATGTAATTTAATTTATTTATTAAAAAAGAAAATATAATATAGTTTGCAATTATGCTTTTAAAAATAATACATACAGGATGGCCCAGTGAAAATGATCAGCGCAATTTTTGGCCACTTCAACCCTAAAATGGATGTGGACTGCACCTCAAAAATTTTAAATGGAAAAGGGTGTCAAACATGACAGGCCTTTTAATTCTCTTTTCAACTGTTTTTTTTTTTTTCAAATCCAATCGTTAGTTCCAGAGAAATATCGTGTAAAACAAATTTTATCAGGTGTGCAAAACTGCAATCAAGTAGGCTTAAACAAATGACAAAAACTCAAGTATCAGTTTATTAGGTGTTCAAAATGACTATTTCTAACTTCCATACAATAATAAAGATTTTGCTCAAAATTTTGGAGATACGGTACGTTGCCGTAAATCTTCTAAAAATTCGGGTAGCGTGGCATAAAATTTAGACGTCAAATAACCCCACAAAAAAATCCAACTTACAAATTACTTGTTTGTTACAAACAACTTGTCGAAAGAATTGTTAATTTAGTTTCTGTCATTTGTTTTAGCCTACATGATGGCAATTTTGAACAACTGGTAAAATTTGTTTTAAACGATATTTTGAAAGTAAAATAACGGTTATTATATGTAAGGATTTACAAAAGATAAAAGACACCAGTACGGAATTAACAAAAGTACTGTACATTTGTAATTAGGCTGATTGTTTTCGGGTTATGGTATTTACAAATTTTAAAACAGAATTATCTAATGGGGAAAGATCAGTAATTTAGTAGGTCTTTCTTGTTTCTATTAATAACATTTGACATCACCTACATACAAATCTTTCCCCATTTGATAATCCTCTTTTGAAATTTATAAATACCATAACTCGAAAATAATCACTTTAATTATCGTGTACCGATACTTTGTTAATACCGCTGTAGGTATCTATTTAACTAAACCGTTACTTTTGTATATTCGTCAATGTGAATTTTAAAAAGTAACATTTTATATGTCAAAATTGGAAATAGATATTTTTGATTCTAGATTGCGAAATATCACTTTTGCATTCTTGATTTTTTTTGCGAGTAGAGCGAAAGCATTTCGCAATAAAGAATCAAACAACATTTTTTCGAAAACTTTGTTCCAAAATTAATAAAAATGCAAAAAGAAAATTTTGACGTTTATCAAATCAAATATTTTTTAGAAAGCAGCGAAGACAATGAAGTGACATAGTTAATGAATTTGTGATCCTTGGTTGTAAAAGATTTGCATACTGTAAACAAAAAACAATCATTTCGCGTGTCGATGTAAATATTAATTTCGCATGTCAGTTTTCGAAAACTATTTATTATTCAGCCCTAGGCGAGTAACGAAATTTATGACAAAATTTTGAAGAATTTTAGCTCAAATTTGTAGAAGGTTTACAAAAAAAGTTATTAATAAATATTGTTGCTCTCGACAAATTCTATTACTGGTTACATTAAATGTACTCATTTTTGTTATACGCTTGATAAAGAAGGTCGGAAATAGACAAATTGTAACTATAAAATTTTCAAATATGTTATGTACTACTTTTATTTTATAACATAGAGCAAACATATTTTCAATTCTTAGTGAAAATTTATACTCTGAATTTTTATTTTTTAACCAAAGCTTTATTATACCAATTTAAAAAACGCGTCAAAACCAAAGACCAAGAATCAAAGCAAAAAAATTCATAACGGGTTGTTTATATCAATTTAAATTTACATTTATTATATTTTTGTTTAGAAAAACTTGATGATAAACTATGAGGACTGAGGTTCAAATCCCAGCGAAGGCATGACATTTTTTATATTTCATACATATTTCGTTTTCATTCATAAAATCTTACGAAAATTATATAAATTGGGTCCAATGTAGGGTTAGATGGAGGCATATATGTAAATACTGTGTTTTTAATTTTGTACAACTGATGATGATTTGTGTAGCCGACTTGTGTATTTTGTTTTAATAAATTGTGAAGAAAGAACCACTTTTACTTTATCTGTTTAATCATTGGTTTTCTTTGATCCCGTTACCTGCGTATCCAATCCTATTCGACGAATTATCGAAATTACCCTGGTATTGGTTGTTACAAAATCCCCACTTAAAATTAGCACCATCTCATATTGTAACAGAAGGGTTGTGCAGTGAAGTACAAGCCCTCGTTGACGTACTGAATTATGCAGGACGGTTCAAAGATTGTAAGTTTATACTTACCTGTTCACTGCCGTCTTTCTTTGATGCTGTACTCTGGGTAGGTGCGGGTGGAAGGTGAAAATGAGCACTTCAAAAGACACTACTCTTTAAGCTTCAACGTTTAATAATTTTCATAAAAATTAAAAATTATAAAGTCAGAATTTGCAATAACTTAAACACTAACAATAATTTTTAAAGTAAGCTACCTTAAATGAACAATTCCATTGAAATTAAATTACTACTAATAAATATCCTAACCACGACCGTGATTTGCGACACCCGATGTGAGAATGATCGCAAATTTTTGATCTTCCACCAAGTCGAATCATATTGCTGACATATCGCTTGGGAGTATTCCACCGTTTTTGCCAACTTATCGAATGTCATCGAACGGCGGAAGCCACCCAACCACGTGCCAGCACTCTGCAGCGGATAGCGAGTTCAATCAACCACCTACGCTAACAATTTTTGCTAATTGAACTCACATCCGTTACAATATAATATAAAAACAATTGGTAATGCTAGTTAAATTAACAGTATTGTTTAGTTGACTCAACTGAATTGTTATATTGTCTTATATTGTGCTAGTGGTGTGATTTGATATACTTTTTGTATTTATAACAAGTTACAATGGGCTATAGGTTCCAGCACAATTACAAAAAGAGCAACTAACATTACAGCCCAATTTCAAGGTGACCGCTGATTGACAGTTGATAGTTTGAATAGCCGCAATATAAAAACAAATTTGTATTAATATCTAAATCTGAAAAGAAGAATCTGCTAAGGAAGTGGTAGTTAAAGGTCAGATAAAGAACAGGAAGTATTATCTGTGCAGAAGAAGCCGTATCCTTTTTAAAAGTACTCTTTGAAAATTTTAAGCATAACATAACCTAAAAATAATAACAAGCAAACCTTAACAAATTTTACATCGAGTTAAACTGCAACCACGAAAACACCTAAGGACTGCAGAAGTTTCCAACAAGGCGTACAAAGATGGAAGATGACGAACGTAAATTTACTAGAAGTTCCAGTGTCAGCAACATAAGTGATAATATGATCTTCAGTAAAAGTAGGAAGACATCGAGATCACCAGTTGCTAAACGCAAAGTCATAGAATCAGAAGAAAATGAAATAGTAAGGATGCTAATAACAATAAACGAGGAGATAAAATCGATGAAGAAGGAAAACAAACAACACAGAGAAGAAACTCAAGAATTACGGACAGAAATACGAGAAGAAATGCAGGAATTACATTACATTACACAAAGGTTTCCATGAAGTAATAAATACATTAAAACAAGAAGTCAAAGATTTAAAAACAAAAGAAAAATTGATGACAGAGGAAATAAAGGATTTAAAAGGGAAAATAATAGCTTTAGAAACAATGGAAGAGAAGAAAGAAAAAATTGAAAAACGTAACAATATCGTAATTAAGGGAGAACAGAATATAAACAACAATCAGGATGTTGAACAACTTATAAAAAACAAACTAGGAATAGACATCAGAGTTAAAGAAACCCATAAGAAAGGAAAAGAGGATAAAAAAGTTACCATTGCCAAAATAGAGAATTGGGAAGATAAAATAAAAATATTAAAAAATAAAAACAAACTTACAGGGACAAAAACTTACATAGAAAGTGAAATGACTAATAAAGAGATGCAAATACAAAAAGAAATCTTAAAATTGGCGAAAGATGAAAAAAATAAAGGAAATAGAATAAGAATAGGGTATAAAAAACTGGAAATAAATGAGACTTGGTATATATGGGATGAAGAGAAGATGAATATAGAAAAACAGGAAGATAAAGCTCCAAAAAACTTAAACAACTAACAATGGAGAACGAGGATGGCAATATGGAATACGGAAAGCGAGGAAAAGGATATAAAGATAAGGGAAAGGCAATAAATACAATTAAAACAAAAAAAGTAAATAGGAAAAAGAACAAAATGTTAAAATTTAGTACATGGAATATAAGAACGATGCTCCAACCAGGAAAGATGGAAGAAGTAGCGCAAGAATTGAAAAGATATGATATTAATCTGGCAGCGATTCAGGAAACAAGATGGGGCGGTGAAGGTATAAACAAGAAGAATTACTATACAACATTATATTCCGGAGATAAACAGGGAAAATATGGGGTAGCATTCATAGTTTTAAAAAAATTAAAAGAAAAAATAATAGAATTTAAAGCAATTAATGAAAGGTTGGCATACATTAGAATAGAAGGATCACCTGTCAACATATCGATATTAAATGTGTATGCACCTACGGAGAATGCAACAAATGAAAGGAAAGAAGATTTTCATGAGAATCTGGAAGAGGAAATTGAAAAAATACCGAAGGAAGACCTAAGCATTATAATGGGCGACTTTAACGCACAGATAGGAAGAGAGAACTACATACAACAAGTCGCAGGTACACACACAATACATGAAAGAACAAATGATAATGGGCAAAGGTTATGCGAATTAGCAATAAAGACTAACATGATAATAAGTAGCACGAAGTATAAACACCCCAAAATACATAAAGTAACATGGACAGTACCAGACAATAAGACTCAAACACAAATAGACCACGTACTAGTAACGAAAAGGAGGCAATCTTCGATACTAAACGTAAGGACATACAGAGGAGCATGTGCCGACTCGGATCACTACATGGTAACAACAAAGATACGAAACAAAGTTAAAACAAGTGATAGAAAAAATATAACTAGAATTAAATGGAATATAGAAAATATAAACAATGAAAGCTCGAGAGAGAAATACGAAGAGGAGGTAGAAAAAAACATAAAAAAGGAAGAACATAAAATGGAAGATATAGAAAAAAAATGGTGCTGGATAAAAAGATGTATTAACGACGCTGCTCAAAAATGGATAGGACATGAAAATAAGAATGCAAAAAATAAAAAAGCCTGGTTTAATGAAGAAATTAAAATAATACTAGATGAAAAGAGAAACGCAAGATTAACATATTTAAGAACAAATAAAAAAGAGGACAAGGAGAAGTATGAGAAAAAAAGAAAGGAATGTAATAAAATTATTAGGAAAAACAAAAGAATATCAATAGAAAATACAATAAAAAATATTGAGAATGAAAGAGCAAACAGAAACACAAAAAGATTTTACAAGGAAATAAAAGATCAAACTAAAATATATAAGACCAAGACAAATGGGATAAAGGATAAAAATGGGCAACTAGCAGAATCTGAAGAACAATACAAAAAGGTATGGACAGATTATTTTAAGGAACTACTCACAGAAGAGGAACAGGAAATAAAAGTGAATTACCAGAAGAAAACGAAAAACACATAGCAGAACCAACTCTAGAGGAAGTAAAAGAAATTATAAAAAATAGTCGCAACGGTAAAACACCTGGAAGCGACAATATTAATATGGAATTATTATAGTACGGAGGCGAAGCAATACAGAAACACATCCATGAACTTATAGTAAAAATATGGAGGGAGGAAGAAATGCCGAAAGAATGGGAAACAGGACAAGTTGTAACAATACATAAGAAAGGAAGCCAACAAATATGCGACAACTACAGAGGAATCACGTTACTGAACACTACCTATAAAATAATGTCAACAATAATACAAAGAAGAATAACAAATGAATCAGCAAGAATTATCGGAAATTATCAATGTGGTTTTATGAAAGGAAAATCTACCACGGACGCAATACATATTATTAAACAGATAATGGAAAAAACACTTGAGTACAACATAAACACCGAGATTCTGTTCATTGAATTCAGACAAGCTTTTGACTCAATTAAAAGACAGCAACTAATGAAAGCTTTAAAAGAACTACAAATACCAAACAAATTAAGAAGATTGATAGCAATGACTATAAAAACATCAAAAATACGAATTAAAACACAAAAAGGAGAAACGGAAGATATATTAACAAATAAAGGTGTAAAACAAGGTGATGCCTTATCTGCCACATTATTTAATTTAGCACTGGAATATACCATGAGAAAAGTAAAGAAAGGAACCCTCAGAACAGGGGAAAGTCAAATAATAGCATATGCAGACGACATAGTAATAATAACGAAAAACAGAAATATAATGAGAAAAATGCTAGAGGAGATAGTAAAAGAAGGAAAGAAAATAGGACTAGAAATCAACCAAAAAAAGACTAAAATAATGGTAATGGGAAAAGAAGTGCAAGAAAAGACTATTAAAATAGGAGAAGCAGAGTTTGAACAAGTAAACAAATTCAAATACTTAGGTGTAATGTTAACAAATAGAGGCGAAAGAGATGAAGAAATAAAAGAAAAAATAGCTGCTACAAATAGAGCTTTCCAAGCCAATAAAAAATTACTACGAAACGGAATTTTAAGCAAGACAACAAAAATGAGAGTATATAGAACAATAATAAGACCAATAGCATTATACGCAGCCGAAACAATGACATTTACAAAGAAGGACGAAGAAAAATTAAGAATAATAGAAAGGAAAATAATAAGAACGATACTGGGACCTAAGAAGATATCTGATAATGAATACATAGTAAGAATGAGCCATGAGATTGACAAAGAATTAAAAGGAGAAGATATAATAAAAATAATCAAGAAACAAAGAGTAAAATGGCTAGGACACGTAAGCAGAGCTGACGAAAAAGAACCAATAAAAGTAATCATGCAATGGAGCCCTGGAAGTAAGAAAAGAAGAGGAAGACCCAGATCAACATGGCTAGCAGAAGTAGAAGAAGATTTAAGAAGAGCGGGAATTAACAACTGGAAAAATAAAACAAGAGATAGGAAGAAATGGAACATCATAGCGAAGAATATTTAATAAATAACTGAAACGGAGTCCGATTCCCTCCAAAAAAGGATCTAGAAAGCTTAAGTAAAAGCGGTGCAACTCCACAACGGAGTGTTAAACCACTATATATATATAACATTACAGCCGGCCATTGAGAATCTCTTTAGGGGGATTGCCATGGCACTCAGTCACTACAGCTCGGAATAGTGTTCATACACTCCGGCTGTTAGTTATACTACGCTGATGAGCTCTAATAAGAGCGAAACGCGTCCGTAGTTACTGACTGAGTGCTAAATGGCCGGCTGTAATGTTAGTTGCTCTTTTTGTAATTGTGCTGGAACCTATAGCCCATTGTAACTTGTTATATATATTAGTTGGTTCCCTTATAAACTCATTGTTAAATATTTTGTGGTCGGCTTAATGCACCACTTTTTGCTTAGCTTGTTTTTCTTTAATTTTGTAAATTCCTTTTTTAATTATTTTGTATAGTCCTGGTTAGGGCGGTAGATTGATCAAATTAAGAGACTTACGTCTCTAGACCATCTACCATTGAGAATCTCCTTAGGGGGATTGCCATGGCACTCAGTCACTACAGCTCGGAATAGTGTTCATACACCCCGGCTGTTAGTTATACTACGCTGATGAGCTCTAATAAGAGCGAAACGCGTCCGTAGTTACTGACTGAGTGCTAAATGGCCGGTTATAATGTTAGTTGCTCTTTTTGTAATTGTGCTGGAACCTATAGCCCATTGTAACTTGTTATATATATTAGTTGGTTTCCTTATAAACTCATTGTTAAATATTGTTAAATATGGGTCGTAAATCAGTAAGTGCTCCAAGCAGAATTAGTAAAAGAAATAAGAAGTCGATAGCAGCGAAACTGAAGTGAAAATCTGAAAAAAGTTTGGAAGACATAAATCGGTAAGTTTAAATAACTCAAAAATAAAAATGTCTATTTTACATTTTTCTAAAGTAGTGCTTCTCAACCCTTTTGAAATCCGAAGTCGTAGAGCCATGATTTGAACAACTAATGTCTGGCATGCTTCATAATTTCCATGGTTTGTTCAATAGTTTATCGGTTTCAAAAAATGAACTTGTTATCCGTTACTTAATTGTCTTCGTCGCTTTTTGATATCATTTTAAAATTATTGAATGATATATTTCACTTAAAAATTAATATAATTTTGAATACCTGTTTCTTTAGATACATCAAATATTTGCCAACTGCTACTCAGAGAATATCTAATTTTATGAACAACAAAAGATTCTCTTTTGGGACATAGTTTTGAAAAACTGTAGTGTGATTCTTGATTGCAGAATGCTGTTGTATTCGAAAATATTTATGTTAAAATATCGTTTCATGTATCTCCGTTCTACTTTACATAATAATTGATTATTTAAAGCAATTACGGGTTGAGAACCACTATTTTAAATTAATAAAAGATTTGTATAGTCATTTTCATTTTATTTTTAGTAGTACCATTGAAACTGCTCAGAAGAAAGATAATACGGCGGGTCATCATTCCAACGAAGGCAGTAGCAGTACTACTAAAATAGAAACATTCGAGTCCAATAATTCAAACGTCCTATCTGAAGCAGAACACAGCAACAGTGATGATTGGATATCACAAGCAGAATACGAAAGTATTGTGAATCATAAATTAATTTTTGAAAAAGATACCACAGAGCAAGTATCAAATCTTAGCGGGAATAGAATAGTTGACATTAACTATTTCTTGAAAACAATATTGGATTTACAATATAATCATGCAAAATATGTACCTATGGCAAATTAGAACCCACTGGAGAAAGTTTTTATGGCACCGGAATAATAAGTAAAATAAATTTACAATGTCTTGGATGCGATAAAGAATTTGTTTGTAAGACTGAAGATACTGCTAACAAAAAATCTGCTATAAATATTGGTGCAGTTTGGGGTACACTTGCAACAGGAAGTACCTTTGGACACATGCAAGAGTTTCTCAGTGTTTTAGATATACCGTCGATGACGTATCATATGTTTTCTAATATTGAAAACGATTTAAGTGATATTTGGAAAGACTGTTTATGGGAAGAGTTAGCAGAGAATGGAAAAGCAGAACGCGCAATTGCGATAGAAAAATATGAGGTAGATGAGAACGGCATTCACTGGATACGAGTACACGTAGACGGCGCTTGGAGTAAAAGATCGTATGGACACAACTACAACGCATCAGGTATTGCAGTTATTATTGGTGCCGAAACAGGAAAAGTTATATAGCATGTAATAAACAAACTCCTGTTGGAAAACATGTCTGTTTCAAAAATTGGACCGGTTCTTCCAGCGCAATGGAGGCGGATATTTTAGTGGAATGATTTCAACAAAGTGAAACTATGCATGGTCTTCGTTATTTGGAAGTCATTAGAGATGGAGATTCCAGTGTTTTCTCTAATATAAAACAAAAAGTATCTTACGGACGAAATGTAAGAAAAATTGATTGCGTCAATCATGCCATCAAAAATTATGGGAAAGCATTATATAGGATTAGAGTCGATAGATGCAACATCTAGAAGAGCATTAACAAAAAATATTATTTCAGACTTTCAAAAAATTGCACAAAAACGCATTTATTTTCATACCGGAACGAATGTTGAAGAATTGAAAGAAGACTTAGAATTTGGACAAAAACATGTGTGTGGGGATCATTTAAACTGCAAAATATATTTTTGCGATGAAGACTTTTAAAGCAATGTCATAAATTGATAGAAAATTTGACAAATAATAAATCTGAATCATTTATGTCAATCGTTGCTAGATTTAATAGCGGAAAGAGGCTCAATTTGACTCAAAGGGGTTCTTTTCAGAATAGGATATATTTGTCTGGGTTACGATATGATAATAACTAGTTACGGTTGGCATAATACATCTTGGAGAAAAACAATGCACAGTAGTCCTGGTAAATGTTTAAAAAATTATATTGCAAAACATTGCAGGGCAAATATTTTGCTGTACAGAGAAAATTGAATATGCAACAGACTTCTGGAATAACTCATTTTAATTTTTATATTTTAGTTTATAATTACACAAATCGAAAGATATTTTTTATTTTTAACTATTTTATAAGACATTTATTTATTTTTAGCCGTAATTTTTATTAATTTATTCAAAATATACAAAACTTCTAACTGAATAATCATGTTTAGCCATGATTTGTTTAAAACATAATCATTAGTCATTAATAATATTATGAAAATTTTTACTATTGAAGAGAAGATTTCCATTGTACCTTTTATAGTAGATATAATACATAACAATAATAATAGCAATAAAAAGTATTTACATACTAATTCAAAAATATTTTAATAAGTAGTCTGACGGTTAATTTGAAATTATTTTTTAAAATTCATTTAATTCGCAAAAGCCCATAATTAAAAAGAACAGCACCACAAAATTCAGAATTTTTTTTCTAAATTTTGGCGTATAAAACTTTACTATAAATATATTGGGGAACAACGAGGTCTAAAAAAAGATTTCTCAAGCTAAATTCCTATGTTCGGTGTTCACTCATTCACCGGTAATTTTTTTTTAAACAAGCAATCATTGGATTTAGCCATATGATTGTGATGTTCATATGTTAACTTTATCCTTCTATTAAACCAGAAAAAAATAATTGTCCTTTATTTTTAATGCTATACAAATCGTAATGTCAATTAGGGTCAATTTTGTGAGAATGTATAATATCATATTAGCCAGAATAATACCCCCACCCTCACCCCTAATTACATTGTTGCTGCTTATAAAAGGGTGTAATTTTAACATTATTCACTTGTGCTGATCTTGTGATCCCCGCATATTGTATATTGTGTTCGAAGTCGTTTTTGTCATTATTTTTTTGCGCTTGTTGCGTCATAAACTAATAATGGGTAGAAAAGGAACGAATCCTTCTAAAATTTCTAAAAGAAATAGTAGAGCTATTGCTCAAGAAAATCGTTTCAAAATTAAGTAAGTATATTATCAAATAAAAAAATAATAATGAATGCAACCATAATAACAAATACATATTTTGTATTCTAGTACAAATGTTGATAATCAAATTGGCGAGGGTTATGAATTATGCAAAACACCTACATATTCTGATCATAACATCAAGAGGTAGGTTCAATGTTATTTGATATTTTTTTTTACTGAAATTTGGTATTATTTAGCTCTGCCAATTTTATTCCCGAAGAATCGAACTTTGATAGAGTTCAGAGTGAGATTAATTTGGACACTGCATGGGGCACGGATGATGATTACGAGATGTAAGTAATTTTCAAATTAATTGAAGAAAATATATTAATTGTGACATTATTTTAGCATTCGAAGTCATGTATTAGTAACAGAAAAAGAAAAGGACCCAGCAAAAAAATTGGAGGGAAATCGTATAGTTGACATACACTTTATAGTGACAAAAATAGTGAACCTTCAGTTCGACCAGTCCAAGATTTGTTCATTTGGAAAACTACTTCCTGCAGGAAGTACAAATCGTGGTCTTGGACTAGTGAGCCGCATTTTACTAAAATTCCATATATGCTACAAGGAAGTTTCTTTTCTGACGGAAAATCCTAAGAAGACCAAATCGACTTTGAATATCGGTGCGGTTTGGGGTACTTTAGCAATAGGCAGTACCCATGGGCATATGGAAGAATTTTTTAGTTTAATTGATGTATCTCCAATGTCATACTATACGTTTTCATACTATACGTTTTCTAAAATAGAAAAACAATTAGGCGATGTAAGTTTAACATAAAATATGATTAAATAGTTTATATTAACTGTAATATTTAAAATAGGTTTAGAAAGATGATTTGTGGAGTGAAATGGAATTAGCTGGTAAGGAAGAAAAGGAGCTGGCAATAAAAAATAAGCAAATTACCAAAGATGGTGTACCATGGATAAAAGTACACGTCGATGGAGGATGGAGTAAACGGTCATATCGACATAATTATAATGCATCTTCAGGAACTGTAGGTGTTGTTATTATTATAATCAATAAATAATAGCATATTATTAAAAATGCTATGTTACGAACTGCAGACGAATTATTAATAGACGTTTAATTTTCTAGGCCGTTTTTATTGGAAGTGCAACTGGAAAAGTTATATACGTTGGTGTGCGCAATAAATATTGCACTATTTGTGCCCGAGCAACAAACCAAAGAAAACCTGTAGGAGAACACAAATGTTTTAGAAATTGGAGTGGTTCTTCCTGTGCTATAGAAACGGATATTTTAATAGAAGGTTTCAATATGAGCGAAGAGATGCACGGGTTGCAATATTTGGAATTAATTTCGGATGGCGATTCCAGTGTATATGCAAATATAAAAGAAAGAGTTTCATATGGACGAGAAATGATTAAAAGAGATTACACAAATCACAGCATAAAAAACTACGGCAAGCAGTTATATAAAATTAAAGAAGATACGTCGATAAATGTAACAGTACGAAAATGGCTGACAAAGGAAAAGATTACAGAATTGGAGAAAATTGCACAGAAATCTTTATATTTTAATGCAAATAGAGATGTGGAAGTATTAAAAACTGACTTACAGTTGGGACAGTTACACGTTTTTGGTGACCATAGTAATTGTAAAGATTATTTTTGTGATCGAATTGGTCAAAGTTCTTCGACTTCCATTAATAATTTAATTTATATACACGTGACAAGTGCAATTGAAAATTTATTAAAGCACGCTTCAAAACTCATATCCAATGAAAGCAATAATAAGTCAGAGTCTTTTATGGCTGTAGTAGCTCGATTTAAAGCAGGAAAACGTTTAAATCTAATTCAACGCGGATCTTACGAAACAAGAGTGCATTTATGTGGATTAAGATACAACAAAGGGTTTATGTGGCACAGTTCTCCGTGGAAAAAAATTACAAATTCGAGCCCAAGCACAGTGTTGAAATCTTATATGTCCTGTAAGGCTAAGAATAAAAAAGTCTGCAATAGAAGGCTAAATTTCCAAAGGGTCTGGACAAAAAAAGGTAATTCGAAGCTCCCGAATATTGATTATAGGCCAAAATCATATCAACCTCACTTATCATCTAGCGAGCTGCAGTCGGAGATGGAAAGATTATTAAAATCTTTAACAATAACCGAAGAAGATCATTTGAATATTGCGTCTGACACCGTTGGTCAATTCGGAAATCCTCGATACGAGTTTGAAAGAAAAAATAGGTTAACGGCTTCAAATTTTGGTTCCGTTATTCCCCGAAGAAGAACAACACCTTGACATACCTTGGTAAAATCAATTTTGTTTGGCCAAAAAATTATTTCCCCGGCTATGAAGTATAGAAAAATGAGGGAACATGTGGCAATTGAAGAATCATTCCGAGTCAACGTTAGACCAGCGGGATTATTCATTGATATTGCTAATAGTTTTCTTGGAGCTTCGCTTGACGGTAAGCTTACAATAAACAGAATTAATATTATAACACTAATATATGCTAATTTAACAGGTTTAATTGACGATGACTGCATAGTAGAAGTAAAATGTCTGTAAAAATATAGGAACTAGACCAATAAAATTGAAGACGCTATACAGTCCGATAAATCCATGTGTTTGGAAATTAAAAATGGGAATGTAAAATTAAAACAGACGCATAATTATTATTATCAAGTAAGTGTTTTTACAATAAAGAAGGTATCGAAATATTGAAAATAATATTTTTATAGGTACAGGGACAACTTAACATAAGCAAAAGAAATTACTGCTATTTTGTTATTTACACGAATGACAAGTGAGACCTATTTGTAGAAAAAATACAAAAAGATGAAGATCTATGGGAAAATAGTATGCTGCCAAAGTTGAATCATTTTTATAATAAGTGCATATTACCCGAAATTTGTCACAACAGAATAAAACGGGGAACCCGCTGTAGAGATGCATTGTTGCCATGAGCACATAAGTCTCAATTATTATTTTTTTTTATTGTTTATAATTTATGACATTAAATATTAATAAATATGTGTGTAAATATTTAAATATATAATACTGAATGTTATTTTTCTTTTTTGTTGTGAATTTTCGGTCAGTAAATAAAACGTGATTATTACTACTTTTACTGTTTTAATGTTAACCTTTTCAGCACAAACCTCAACCTTTTAAATCTCTGTCCCTATCCCATAACCATAAATTTTAATTTCAATCCCCTTACTTCCCTAACCCTTCAAAAAGTACTGCCCTCACCGTTCCACTATAATAGCACCTAGAAATGTAAGCGGGCAGAAGCTGCACTATTTCGTACAAAATTGAGCATTGAAACATAATATTTTTATTTCCACACACATTCAAAAACTACGTAATATTTTTGAACGAAATTGTAATGAAAAATGTATACACAATATATGTAATAATATCTAGTGAAATGACTGTTTTTGATGAAATTATTAGTTCAAATACTCATACTTTCCAAAAATATTATTGTTAATAATGGTCAATTAATTATGAAAAATAGTCATTTTACTAGATATTAAATTAATAAATACAAATATATTAATAAATCAGTATAAAATTATTTAGTTTTTGAGTGAATGTGGAACAAAATTTCTTATATTTTTATGCAACCCGTCATACATTCAAACGCACACTTAATCTTACTACTTATTTCAAATAATTGCAAATACTATACATTTCTGCTCCCATCATAAACGTAAGGATTGGACCGCAGCGTCATTTTCTACCTGGCTTTATCACCCGTGCTCCTTGTATTTATATTTCCCATAATGGGAATTGTGACAACAAGAATTACAGATTTCTGTTTTTGTACCGATGGTATATTAGTTCATCTACCGACCGTTCAAAATTTGTATCGCTTATACATGCGTCCTCGCAATGCATGCGCTTGAGCACAGTTTATGTCCAACTTCGAACGAATTATTAAAGCAAATTAAAATAAGAAAATAAAAAATTGTGTAATTTGAAAGTAAAATACATAAAAATGTTTAAAAGCGCTGATTTTTAATACGTGTTTTTTGAAGTATCTGAAAAATATTTGGTATTTTGTAGAATTTTTACAATTATTTCTATTTTGTCGTATATTGTTTAAAAAGAACGCATATATTTTAAACATATTATATTTATTTCAATTGACTAATGCACTTTACCATAGATACAGGGATATTGAATTATACGAATATTTGGTAAATTATTTATAAATAAGATATGAAAAAACGAATTATAACATTTAATGGGTTATGATAATGTTATGATACAGTATCATTACCAAACTGCAATTTTCATAAATAATAAAGATATGATTTTTCTCAAAAAATCATTATTACAAAATATCATTTTTAATAAATATAAAATTAAAAAACAAGTTACGCTATCTGCTTAGCTTTAATAATATGGTAATGTAGTATCAAAAACAAAGTATGAAGTTTATAAATAAAAAATTAATTAATTTTTAAAGAATTCTTAAGTACATGTTAAATAAATGACAAAACATTTAACAATGTTATTACGGAATGCTTGGCAAATTGAAATAAGAAAATTACAAAATACATTATTTAAAATTTATGTATATGAAAATGTTTGGAAGCGCTGATGTTTAATACGTGTTCTGTTAAGCTTCTTAACAATATTTAGGTATTTTGTAAAAAAAAAAATATTTCTTTATTGTCGTATATCGTTTAAAAATACGTATATATTGAATATCACATTCATTATTAATGAAATTTGTTTATTTCAATTTACTATACTTGTACTATTTAACTAATATACATTTTGCCGAAGATACAGCAATTTGGAAATATTCGAATATTTTGTGAATTATTTATAATATATAATATAAAATAGTATTTCTACTAGTAGCAAATTATGAAGTTTATATATAAAAAAGATATAGATTTTTTTTAAATCAATATTGGGATATTGAATTTTTAAAAATTCATAAATAAATGTAAAGTAAATAACCAAAAATAATTACAATCTAACAATGTTATTGTCGAATGCTTGAAATATTAAAAAAAATTATAATAAGAAAATAAAAAAAATGTTATGATTTGAAATGAATGTACATGACAATGTTTAGAAGCGTTGATTTGAAATATTATTTTATTGAGTTTCTTAACAATATTTAGTATTTTGTAGAATTATTATAATTATTTCTCTAATGTCATATATTGCTTGAAAAGTGCGTATATATATTGAATATCTCATCTATTTTCTATAAAATTTATTTATTGTAATTTAATTTACTTGTACTATTTAACTAATAAATATTTTACTATAGATACAGAAATATTGGAATATTCGAATATTTTGTAAATATTGTAATAAGAGAATTAAATATTGTATGATTTTAAATAAAGGTATATAGAAATTTGTAGAAGAACTGACGTCTCTTGTTAAGTTTCTTGTGGCATTTTTGAATGAAATACGATGATTTTTTAAAAAAGCAATATTAGAAAATTAAATTTAAAATTTTCATAAGTATATGAAAAGGAAATGAACAAAAATATTACAGTGTAACAATTTAATTCTAAAATCATTAAAGCAAATTATAATAAGAAAATAAAAACAATGATTTCAAATTTAGATACATAAAAATGTGTAGAAGTGTTGATTTGTATTACTTGTTTTGTGAAGTATCTTAAAAATATTTGGTATTCTGTTTATAATTATTATAATAAAGTAATATAAACTTAATAGCCTGTATTCTACTCTTTTCTTTATCTCCAGCTTTAGGCCTTCTTTAGCTAGAGACGGTCTCTATGTTTATTGGAGGTGTTAATTATAACCATATTTAGCAACCTTCTCTAAGCTTTCTTTAGAAAAAGATCGTCTTTTTCTAAATTACATTTGACAAGGTTGCAATCGTTGCAATCGCCATTTTGATTTCTGTGCGCCGACGCTGTCAAAAGTTTTGAATATAGTTTGGCGGTAATAATTTAATAACATATTTGTGTAATAACGTTGATACCGTAAGTATGATAATAATAATAATAATGTTTGTTTCACCAATCGACCTTACAAAGATAATTGGCATGTCAGAATGTAATACAAAAGATACATACTACAAGTTATCATTCAAATACTCGTTTACACTATAAAAACATTTTGCAATTAAAAAACTTTTTATATGATTTTTGAATATATTGTTTGATTGTATTTCTTAAAAATTATTTCTAATTTATTGTACAATTTACATCCAATTATTTTCGGATTTTTGACACTCAATGCTAATTTGCATTTGCGGTTTACTACATTATTTTTATGTCTTGTGTCAGAATTGTGCATATCTTTATGATTTATTAAATATTGCAAGTTATTTCTCATAAATAGAAACACTGAGTATATATACTATTCCAACTTGGATTCGACGCATCTTGCCGAAGTACTTTTATACAAGAGCAAATATTAATTCTATCATATTGCAATTTTTTGTAACTTAAATATTCTTAAGGCTTTTGAAGAATTTCCCCAAAATATAATGCCATAATTTAAAGTAAAGTAAAACTTCGCAAAATAGTATATTTTATCAGTTTTTTTATTGGCTTTTTATAGCGTAACACATAGGTGCCAGTTTTTGACATTTACTATTGATTTCATTTTCCCAACTTTTCTTGTACAGATAATCCCAATATTTAAACAGAAACTGCATGCGGTAATGTTACATTATCACATTTTATCGTTTCTCTTTACGGTATTGAAATTTACAGCTGATAATTTTGTTATATTTAGAAATAAGTCTAAAGATGAAAACTAACGAGATAATTCAGAAGTCAGTAGAGACAATGAAGCCGCCTGCTCAGGAATGTTGAAGAACGGAATCAACACTGACATATCATCAGCATAAGCAATGAAAGAATTATTCATTAATTTAGATTTTATGTGATTAATATTGTGACGAAGTGTCACTAACCTGCATTCTTTTTGCAACCACGTGCACTCCAATTACTCAACCAACACCGTTCCGTAATTTGTTTTATCCGATCATCTTCATATCAAGCCTTCCAAAGCATGGGGAAGCTGTTCAAAGCCGTTTTTTCACCAAGCACATGGTATAACCTAACTTCGAGACCACGTGCCTAGACAGGTGACAGTTTCAGATTCACCTACAAAACCATATTCATAAAACACCACCCTGTTACCGATAATTATACTCACATGAAACATCTCTGTGTAAAATGTATATTTTTACAGTTACACCAATCTACAGGACGCTGTCAATAAATTTTGAAATATTCTAAAACAATCTGAAATGTAATATATTATTTTGTAAAACGCAGGGAAGTCAAACAACGACATTTAGAATAAAATTTATTTTATTAAACAGAATCAACACTATCGTAGAACTCTCCATCTCTGTCGTACATTTTGTTTAAACGAGATTAATTAGTAATCGGGGTATAAATACGGCCTCCGGGGCTGAGCATGATCACTTGTTTATTAGCTTCTGATAGCGACCTAAACTGAGTTCTCTAGCGACATTTGCGATTTATCTCCGAGACACACCGATCCACCGACCGACCTTTCTTAGGTAAGAGCGTATTATCGTCCTGACCGCTAACCCCGACGAGTAGAACATTAAGCTGGTGTCCAGTTTAGTGATACTCGTCGTCCTGACTCCGACCGTTGACCACCAAGACGATACCACCTGAAGCTGGCGCCCAGCTTGGTAGTATTTGTCTTCCTGACATGACCGCGACCCATTCCTACAGTACAATCTCAAGCTGGTATCCGGTTTGGCTGTACTTCCCTCCAGACCGTGATAGATTCAGACTGCGACCGCGACCGAGACTTTCCAGCGTTAATATCGTTTGGAACTGCAAGGATCTACAATAAAGACCTAACCGACCTAGAGCTCGTGTGGCACACTATTTTTCTTCCACAGGACCCGCTGATTGGCGTCCGAGAGAAAACCCGACGTCTTGGGGAAGAATCACGAGATCACGGACCGATAAGTAGCAGTGGCCCAAGTGAACGTCACAATATATAAAATAAATAAAATGGGTTCAAGTATACTCCCTTGTGGTACGCCATATTTTATTATTTCATATGTAGATTTGTATTCATTGTAAATAACAAGTTGCTTTCTGTTAAAGAGGTATGATCCTAGCCAGTTTTAAAATTTTCCACGGAAACCATAATGCGACATTATTTTAATTTACTGGTCTTGTTTAACACAATCTAATGTTTTTGATAAATCCAAAACCATACCCGTAATCAGTTTTTCATTGTCCATATATTCATAGATAATATTTAATAATTTGCTAATGTGGTAGTAGTACGAGTATTATGGTTCTTACAAAAACCAAATTGTTCTGAAATTAAAATTTCATTCTTTTCTAGAAATGATGAAATTCTATTAAAAACAACTTTTTCATAAATTTTATGAAAAACTGAGACAATGCTTATTGGTCTGTAATTTACAATATTATCCTTATTTCCCTTCTTATGTAAGGCTACTACTTTAATGTATTTTAGATCATTTGGAAAAATTCCATCTGCTAAGGAGCTATTTGTACAATGCGTTAAAGTAGTAATGAAGAATTGAAAACATTGTTTTAATAATTTGCTGAAAATTTCATCCAGTCCAGAAGAGGATAAATTATTTAATGACATAATCACAGAACAAAATTCAGTTTCAGAGGCTGGATTTATGAAAACAGTATTATAATTACTATGTGGCTTAATTAAGTTACAATTATCAGTATAGGTATCACTAACTTCTTTTCTATATACTGTGCTGGATATATTTGCAAAATATTTATTAAATAAGTTAGCCACTTGTTCTGGAGTACTATCAACTTCATAACCACTTCTGATCTCCTGTTAATTATAATTATTATTATTATTATTTTTAATGTTGTTATTTATAACATTCCATACGTTCAATGTTATTTATACATTTTCCAACATTTTGCGCATTGTATAACTTTTTAACTTTTACTAATTTAGCCATCTTTATAAAAAATATATAAATCTTATAGACTCTCAGATTTTTTTACTATTTCACTTGTTTTCCAGGAATTTCTTTTACAGTAAAATTTTACTTTAGGAAAACAAATATGAACATAGTATAAGAATGTATGCAGAAATTTATTAAACTTTTGATTTGCATCTACAGCGTTATATACATCATCCCAGTTTTCTGTTGACAGATAAAATTTAAACCTATTTATATTTTCCTCATTAAATATGCGTTTATTTTCTGGAATGTATGCAAAACTATTGTTCTTAACAGATATTTAATATTATCTAAAAATATAATTATCATTAATATAGCGTTAATAATATAATATATAACCTAAATTTTAGATGTCTGGTAAAAAGCGGCAAATAAATTTTTCCAAGGAGGAAAAGAAAATTATAATAAAGTTAGTGAAAGCTAACTCTACTATAATAGAAAACAAGAGTTGTAACCCCAATTTTTTTTTTTTTAAAGCTGAAGCTTGGTCTTGCATTTCAGCCCAATTAAAGGCGTTAGGCTACGACTGTGATGCCAAGAAAATTAAACATATGTATTTTCGGACAAAACAAACCGCGAAAACTAATATTTCAAAATATAAACACACAATGTCGACGACAGGAAGTGGAACAAATGATGTTTGGATCCCTCCGAAATAGACTAGGCAATATATGAAATATGTTCAGGATATTTCATGAAGGATTTTGCAGAGTTTGATTCCAATGCCAAAGCATGAATATTGAAATCTATTTTTCTAATTTAAATAAAAAAATTACATATTTTTCCAGAAAGGAAAAAGTACCGCATTAGTGGAGCCTAAGTAGTCGAAGATAATTTAAATGGGACTATTGACCCTTCTACTGGGTTTATTATGTTCGATTCCAGGTAAGATATATAGAGCTTGCATTATTTTAACATATCTCATTTAACTAGTACATACGGTACACTTTATACATTTATTTACAAGAATGTGTTATATTGCATTGTGATAAATTTAGGAAAACTTTCATTCTCGAAGTATTTACTTAAAAAAGTATTTCAGAAATATTTTTGAGACCTGCACTTCCCTTCTTCATCATTCTCGCCCAATATAAATATCCCAGATCCTGATGTTCCCAATCCTTCCACCGGTCCAAGATACACAAAAAACGGATACAAATCAGTAAATTTGAAGCTGAAATGTTACTTCTGCACAAGAAGCACATTGAAGCCAAAATTAAGAATGAAAAAAAAGTTACAAAAAAAGAACTGGAATTATTAGAGTTAAAAATAGAGGCAGACAAAAGTAGACTGCATCAAATAAAAAATAAAGAATTTTAATTATTAAAAATAAACGTTTTTTTATATAATATTATTTTTTATTCTATTATTTGAAATTAATTTTGTTGCCAACGACCAAAATATTTATTGATATAATTTTTCCGGAATACATTTCCTATTATGTTTTACGGTTCGTCTCTTTCTTCAGATGTTGAATATGAATCAATGTTGGAATCATCACTGGATATGTCTTCATTCTCTGTAAATAATTTTATATTTTCAATATATTATAGAATAAACACAATCTATTAGTATATATTAAATAAATTACAATCAAAATCTAATTTAATATTATACAAAACTGCCATTGCAGCAATACATGTTTTGGCAGTAAATAATTTAATTTGCATTCCATTTTTTAATGCCTTAAACACCGATCAAAACAACATTCTACTACAACTCTTGTAGTTTTGTGTGCCGAATAATAAGCTTGGGCAGCAGCACTGTGGAGACGAAGCAATGGAGTTAAAAAGTAGTTACTACTGGGATAACCATTGTCGCCCAATAGTATACCTTTCACCCTACCATTCTAGTAACAAATAAAATTACATAATAAATACAGAGGTTTGAACATCCTTTTTAAATTAAGCGCGAAAAGTAAACACGAATAAGTTAAAGAATATGAAACTTGCGCAGGCGCACGCATATTATTCTGATTTTGACACGACAAGGGACAAAGAAGTTATTTCCAGAATTAAAGTTGAAATATTGAATGTGTTTTGCAGTTTAGATTATCATAATGTAATGCGAAATTCGTATTAAGACGTTGTGAATATCACAGAAGAGGACACGATTACTGCAGCAAGTATATAATAAAGTGTATCCTTTTAAGGTATATCTTACATTTAGAATAAATGTAAGGAACGTCAAAATAATTTATTAATAAATTCTATTGCAGAATGTCTACCTCGAATTCTTCTTTTAAATTACAATTAGTCTAAATTCGAACATCATGAATACTGCCTCTTTATCTGGCTTTTAAATCGAGAACTCATGTGTTGGCATCACAGATTACTTGAATGTTTAAAGAATAAAAACCTTTTCGGTTACAATAAAGAAGGGGTTGTGCACCATCAGGATTTTTAATTCGAACATGGGTACAATCAATGCAACCCACTAACCTCGGTAATTGTTTAAGATTATAAAATTCTTGTTTAGTGTTGTTTACATTATCAGGAAATTTAACAAACCGAGTCAAATTATATGCTAGTACACGGGATACTTTATTTATTATATGTGAAGCTGTAGCTTGGCTTACCTCATATAAGTCTGCTTAGAAAATTGGATAGGATACTTTATTTACAAAATTATATTTTTAGGGATGTTATCCTTTTGCAAAATATCTTAATATAATTAAGATTTGCAAAGAAGCCGTTATATTCATTTTCTGATATTGGTTCAATTTCATGTGCTACAAGATGAATCACAAACAGCTTCTTTCGTCAATCGATATCGTTTTTTAAATTCTTTTGAGGTAAATTTGTCAAAAGGATTTTCTCTTGGTCGAAAATATCTTATTGGGTTATTATTAATTCCATATAATTCAAGAATATTTACCATATCTTTAATATCACGCACAAACTCCGCCATTTTTAATACTAAACAAGAGTTTAAAGACGGCCTCTGTCATCTCTAAGTAAGTAACCTTCATTAAGCAGATAAAGAAGCTTAATTATCGCTAATCATGACAAGTGAATACGAAATCTTAGTAAAGCGTATCTAAGTTAGATAATGATGCTTCTTGAAGGTTAGAGAAGAAGCAGAATACGGGTCATTGTATTTATTTCAATTTGACATGCTATTTAACTAATACAAATTTTACCAAAGATACAGCAATATAGATTAATACGAATATTTTTTAGTTATTTATAATACATAATATGAAGAAAGTAATTGTATTAGTTGATTGGGTATAATAATATGGTGATACAATATCAATAACAAAGTATATATGTAGTTTGTAAAAAAAGTGATGATTAAAAAGAAAATAGTATTACGAAATCAGTACAGACTATTTGGTCCTCTTTTTGATATTATAAATACACGTTGGTCTTGTTTTAATAACATGGGTCGTATATGTTTTTCTCAATATTATAATAAACATTGATATAATATTATTAATAATGATATATTTCATTTATTTCAGTTTTGTTTAACAAAATTTATTAGAATGCCAAGTAGGAAGAGCCACGACCGTTCGCAAGAAGAACGTAGGAGCACGATTCCTAATAACAATCGTGTGACCAAGCGCTGCAGGGTGGTGCTATCTCGTGGAATTTTCGATATTTGTACATTTTTTCATACCATTTAATATATCATATTATTTTATACGCAAAATTTATAATTTTATTATTATATAAATAAATCAACAGTAAATATTAATTCACTATGAAATTTTAATTAACATGTATAGTAATAATAAAGAGCAAAATAAATTTAAATTAATTTTGCAAACACATTTGTTTGAGATTTTAATTGTTGTCAGCTCCGTATATTGTCAAAGGTACAACATTTACTTGCCAATGTCAACGCCATATACGCTACTCTGTATTTTTTGTAGTTTATTGTTAGTGGCGCTGTCGCTAGCGAATTTTGTTTTTTTTTTTTTTAAACATCGTACAAGGACAAGGCTGTTCGGTTCTGGCGTTGTTACGCCAAAGTTGTTTTGTATCGGTCCGCAACAATCCATTGTTGTATTGCTCCAGTAAAATATTTACATTTGTTATATCTGTTATTTGTATAGTTTTGGTTGTGCTGTGTGTAAATAAATAAGTGTTTTTCGCGTGGTTGTGTGAAAGTGAGATTTACGACCTCACCATTGTTACCATCATCCATACTCGATATCCTGGGTATCCATCCCTGTTATACCGCACAACATTTGTACTCTGAAGAATAATAATAATAAAAAATTAGAGAATGTTACACCTTAGCTGAAACACACGGTATATATTGAAATTAATATGTATTTTACTTGTTGACTTTTTTTAATATTTAATATTTTGGTAATATCTTCTATCTCTACATTTCCAATAATAACAAATAAAAAACAAGTATTAAATATAGTATCGTTATGTATATTATATATAACATTTCATTGCCAAATGAATGGACTCAAATATAACTTTGGGTTGAACGAGTAGAAGGTTTTATCATCTGTGCATATACCCATGAAGACTGTTTGTGCTACCAGATCTTCAACAAATTCCATGGATGATATATCAGCAGGTATTTATTTAAATTAATTCTCATGTATTAATATTTGAACTTTTCATTCATTTTACTATTTCTTTAGAAATTTCATCAGCATCTACGATTGAATATAATTGTTCTTTTTTTTGTTTTAGACATTGCACCTACCACCACCGTTCAACCAATGAATTTTTGTCTAGTGCCAAACCGACCTTTAATAATAACGCAGATCCCTCGACAGCAGCCATATCCGATCCTTCAATGGATTCGTCAAGTAATAGCTTGTTAAGTAATTTAAATTGTTTATATTTAGTTTTTGTTTTGTATGTACATAAACGTTAGTGTGCATAAATGATTAGTAAATGCAATTTTTCATTTACAGAATTCATGGACGATATATTAGCACATGATCCTGTGCTATCGCAAATAAGTATTGCTTTATCCAACTCTACTTTACCTCTACTCCGGTGTCAAGCCCGTCTAAATTATAAACGAGCTGCTGTGATTCATACCCTCATAAATGAGGCTTCTTTTCCACCCTTGTCCCTTACTTTACCACAGCGCAGAAAAGTATGTAGATTTTGTTCAGTTTTTTTCTTCACTGAAGAACGTGCCGGTAGAGACTGCTCGTTATGCTGCCAAAGAGGGAAAGTTGCACTTCCTCCATTAGAAGATTGCCCGCCTGAACTGCAAATACTTTTGTGTGGCAACAGTTCGGATAGCAGGACATTTAAAAATGATATTAAGGTAAATGGGGTTATTCATCTCGTCATGTCACAGGTGACACCTCGATTGAATATGCTTCCTAAATTTGGACAATTATATTACCTAGATCAGGATGACTGTCGTCGAGTTCGCTAGGGTAATTCAACACAATGTAATCCAAGAATATTACGGTACCTAGATGTAATGTTAAAAAGTATAAATCCTTTTCCTGCGCAATATCGGCATTTACGTAATGTGTATGAGAAGTAGGTCGGATTAGCACAACACAAAAATATTGATGTTCCAAAAGTACTTTTAGCCATAGCACCAAATTTAGATCGACGTATTGTTTAGGCCAGGTTGAATCCTAATCGCTACAACATCCCTGTATGCAATAAAATTGATGCAATTTTCGTTGGTGATGAACCACCATTTTCCATTGACGTAAAGCTCTATCCAATTCACGGTGAGCCACAAACCATTCAAGATATAAGTGCTCTTATTGAGCATCTAACTTACCCCGTTTTATTTCCCAATGATAAATTAGGTTGGCATGTAAATTTGCAGCATAATGGACCAAATGCTACTCAAGGTTATAATAAGGTAACTTGTCGAGAGTATGCTTCAAATCGTTTGGCATTTCATCAAGATTTTAGTGTTCTACATTACGGCCGCAAATTATTCCAACAATGGTTGGTTGATACATGGTGCCGTATAGAAGGTTTGCAACTTCAGTACCTTAAGAAAAATCAAAGAAATATCCATATCGACAATTACTTCTATTTAGTACAATATGTGCAACGTCAAGCTCAATTACGCAATGAGCGTATAGGTAAAATTGACGTTTTCCCCCAACCTTTATTGGAAGCTCTCGGTAGATGCAACATAAGTATTAAGATGCTATGTAAATAGTTTCATATTTTAGGAGACCAGATTTTTTCATTACATTTACCTGGTCAGGAAGCTGTTCATCGGCCTGATCTTGTTTGTCGTGTGTTCCACATTTATTTACAGAAATTATTGAAATTTATTGTTGATGATTCTTATTTCGGGGTGGTAAAATCTGTCTTGCACATGGTAGAATTTCAGAAATGTGGTTTACCTCATGCACGTATTTTAATTATTTTGGAAAGGGCTGACAAAATTATTTCAGCTGAGCAAGTTCATCATTTTATAAGAGCACAAATTATTTGAACATCTCATTCATAAGAAATGTGGAGCAGGCAAGGCAGGAGTTATCTGCTTACGGAACGGGCAATGTAGGTGGCGATTTCCAAAAAGTTTTAGGGAAACCACTAAATGTGGTATTGCTACGTATGCCAAATATCGTCGCCGTGATAACGGACTTACATGCGTTTTAGGTAACACAGTTTATGACAATCGAGATTTAGTTCCATATTCTCCAGTTCTTTTGTTATTATTTAGAACACATATTAATGTGGAAAGTTGTGCCAGCATAACAGCCACTAAATATCTGTTTAAGTACATTCATAAAAGTTTACGATGGTATTATTGTAAACATTGCTGCTACTGGTGTTTTTAATTGGGACGAAATTGAGTATTACCAGGATTATCGTTATGTTACTGCCCATGAAGCTGCATGGCGCATCTTTAGTTTTGAATTGTCCTATTTTAACTATTCAGTATTTCTATTACAATTACATTTGCCAGGTATGAAAAATATAGTTTTCAACCCAAATGATGTACAACATGCTGTTACGAAAGCAAAAGATAGCCATTTTACAGCGTGGTTTAAATTAAATGAAGCAGATGTTAATGCTCGTAATCCTTTGTACGTAGATGTTATAAAACATTACACTTGAAAAAGAATTCGACACTGTTGGAGTGTATGTAAATCACACTTCCGTACAATTGTTCTTCCTGACATTTCTCCCCTGTCAGGTGATCTTTTTTATCTCCGTATGTTAGTCAATTATGTTCGTGGAGCAACAACGTCGTGTGCATGGAATATTATATCCAACCTTCCGCGAAGCTTGTATAGCTAGACATCTAATCGACGACGACCTGGAATATGAACATTGTATAGAAGAAGTTTCATCTCGATTGACGCCACGTAACTTACGTCAGTTATTCGCCCACATTGTTCTTTTGTGCAATCCACAGAATCCTGTACGATTATGGGAACGTTTTGGTACAGTCCTTTCTAAAGATTTTGTACCGCCTTTAAATATTGATGATGCCAAACTTAATAAAAATTTTAGGTCGAATAATAAAAATTTAGCATTCGTTGGTTTACGATCTCCCGATCCTGTAAGATTGCAATATATTGTTGATCGTTTAAATGCTAATGTTGTAATAACTCCAGAGCGTTACACCAAGCTAATGAAATTCAGATGCGCAACAAATTGAAATTATCGCAAAGACGTGCTTTCCAACACATTCTTTTTTTGGTATGCCGGTATTCTCACGGTGACAGGAACTGAAAACTTGTATTTATTGATGGGACTGCTGGAGACCTATTCTAAACTTTCCAAGAGACTTTTTCGGCCATGTTGGAGGAGACTTGCCTCTTGGTGGTATATGTAAGGAATTCGTATTTAGAAGTTGGTACGAGACGGGGAAAGATAAATTTTATGTTGGTCATGCTGTAATATTACATTCTTGTCCTCCGACTTCATTTCCCTTCAAATTTTGAATGTTGTTGGAAGTTTGTGATTTTTAGATTCTTGTAGATTTTGTATTTTTTTGTAGTTTTTGTATTTAGTGTAAGTATTGTTTAGTTTATATTAGTTATCATAATTTTACTTTCTATTTTAGTTTATTTACCTTTTTTGTAGATTTATAGTTAGTATTTAATTTAAATTGTACTTTTGTTAATCTTTGTGTTTGTAGTTTAGTATTAGAGTTTCTCTATTAGTTTAATTTTTTGATATTTATTTTTGAGTAGTTTTTTGTAGTATTTAAATTAAATTTAGTTTTATTTATCTTAGTGTCTGTAGTTTAGTATTAGAATTTTTGTATTAGTTTAATTTTTATATTTATCTTTTAGTAGTTTTTTTAGATTTTCTTTTATTATTTTAAATTAGCATGGATAGTATGAATGAGAGTGAATGTGATGTTGAAGCAGGACGACTGTCTGCACAACAGAAAGTCGCGCTCATGAATTTCATGGAGGAGCATTCCGAAATTGCTTCGGGAAGTTTTAAGGGCCCCGAAGGCAGGAAAAACTTGTTAGGGCTGTCAAAAGTTCTTGCCTGCGAGTTGAACTCGCTAGAGGGGCCTAAAAAACCGCAGCGCAGTGGAAAAGAGTAAGTAAATAATATCGTAAATTATATTTGATTTTATTAAAGATTATTTTCAGGTGTGGACTAAAATGAAGTCGAAAGTAAAAAGTAAAGCGTCCGCTCTTCGCGCTAGGCAACGTGCCACTGGTGGAGGTCCACCACCAGCTCCACTGTCAGACACGGAGCAACGAATGGTTGACATCATCAGCTCCGATGCTGTCTTCGGTGTGGAGAGTTCCCTGCCTTTGGATTCTCTGGAGCCTGTCCCCTCATCGACAGTGCGACGTCCAGTGAGTCCAGTTGAAGCAGTGAGGGAACCTGCGGCTTCCACATCCAGGCAGCCTACGCCGTCGACATCGGGGACGCAAGTGTTCGACGAACACACATATGCCATTATGGATACTGTGAGTATAGTTTTAAATAAATATCGACCCATTCATGCTAAAATAAAATAATTATCACTTTTTTTATTTTTACATCATAAGGAGGAGTCTGGCCCTGGGATGGTAGAAGAAAGTGTGCGGAGCCGCAGTACTCCTGAGAAAGGTGTTCCAAGACTGGCCAGAAGTACGAGTAGTACTCCTCGTAGTACTCCTGAGAGGAGTGCTTCATTCGGAAGTAAGTTATTGTTTTATTTTTGTTAGCAACAACATTTCTATTATTGTTTTACTTAATATAAATATATGTTTAGGACTGACTGCTCACCACGCACTGGCCAGCTTCGTGGAAAGCGACAAAGCCGGGAAGGGACAAATAGACGAACTAATTACAACATTGAAACAAACCAACAAGCTTCAGGAAGAAAAGATTAAATTACAAAAACAGTCTAATGAAGAGAGGATTAAAACAAATGAATTATTACAAGAACTAATAAATGTTTTAAAAAATAAATGAGTAAAATATACCATTTTGTCTTATTTGCCCAAATATTGAAAATTTGTAATCCTATTTACCATTTCAAACATCTGGTGAACAAATATAAAATTTCTATAGATTTTATAGTTTTATTAGGGTCAGACCCTAGAAAACTATAAAATTAGGCATCTATAGAAATTTTGCATTTGTTCACCAGATGTTTGAGATAACGCTTGTTTGGAAATTTTCATTCCTTGACCCAAACATCTGACAACGAAAATAATTCGAATTAAGTTGAAATTTTAGTAAGATAAAATTAATTTACTTGATGTAATTTTGCAATTAAAGTATTTAAAGAATTATTTATTAATTTTGGCTTGTTAGGCCATCTTCAGAGGAAATAATAATATAAATTAAATACAATACATAAAAAAAAACTAAATACAATAAAATATATTTAAAATTACTTTTAATTTACATTTGTCAAAGTTGTATATTTTATTTTATGTATTGTATTTACATTATATTGTTATTATTTCTTCTGAAGATGGCCTAATAAGCTCAAATTAATAAAGAATTTTTAAAATTTTTATTTAATTGTGAAATTATATATTTTATCTTATTTAAATGTTTCATCAAGTGCCAACAGTAGAACCTATTGATATTATAAATTTTAGTGGATGTAAAAAATGCAGTTAAATATTATGAAATTTAAATAAAAATTTAATTATTTGCTTGATATTTCGATAATTTTTTTAACCAAATTAACTACTATTTATAATTTAACTTTATGCATGGTATAATTTAAAATATAATTAGTGATTTGTATTTATATAAATAGAAATAATAAAGGGAATTATGAATAAGTACAAGTACTAGTGTAAAAAAAATTATTAAAAATATCTGTTTATATATTGATCTCGAGCTTCTTGGCCCAATCGCCGAGTCCTTTGGTCGACAACTACATCTTGGTGGGATCGTCGACGTCAATCTGGTCCCACACTGGTTCCATTTGTTCTACTTTGTAAAACGATGCAATGTTATACAGAACAGCACAAGCCATTATAATTTTGCACGCCTTTTCAGGCTCATAATGCAATGTCCGGTGTTTTAGCAGGCATCGGAATCGCGCCTTTAGATGCCCGATACATCTTTCCACCACGCTTCTCATTTTTACAAATCTGTTGTTGTATCGTCGTTGTTGATCTGTAATCGGGTTCCTCAAAGGAGTCAACATCCATGGTTGACATGGATATCCTAAATCACCTGTAAATAAAATAAATCAATTTTATAATGCATCATTTTTCGTTATAGACAATATTAAAAATAGTATTTATACATATGCATACCCATTAATCGATTTGTATCCCCATTATCAAAATGTTCCGCCAAATGAAGGAATCGTGGGTGCTTCCAGGATATCTAGCCTGAATATTCAAAATGTTGAAATCATCATCACAGATCTGAAATTAATATTATTTATATAAATCTTTCATAATCTTTCCTGTTTACGTACACATTCTCATTATCGCGAGGTTTGACAATGGCCACATGCGTGCCATCAATCACACCTATTATTTCTGACATGCGATGTCTGACGCGAAATCTATACAAAGTAAAATAAAAGCAAATTAGTAAATGTTTTAGATAGTATTACTTTATTTATATTACCTGTCACTTATATCTTGCCTTTGTTGGTCATTCTGTCCATCTATTCATTAAAACGATTATGTTATTGCAAACATCCCTTATGGCTTAGGGCTGGCTAAAACAAGCCCATGGATTTCCACCGGCGCTCCGCTGGTAACTTCCCGTCGCAAAAAATGTTAACGTACTCAGTAACTAAAAAAAAATATAACTTGCATTACCAAAAATAAATTTTAATGGAAAACAGTCCATAATAACCATAATTCATTAAAATACCTTTAAATGATTTGGTATCCAAGTAGGATACCGACCCTCTGCGAAATGAGGCTGCAGCTCTCTCAAAAGGTAGAAAACTGCGTTCTTATTGAGCCTGAAATTTGCGATGAATGCCACATTGGAAATTGTAAATGGATCCGTAATATCCCGGACTTGGCGACGATGCAGTCTGGCTTGCATTCTGCGCTGGTGTTCCTCCTCTTCTTCGGCTAATTGCAGTGCAATTAATCGGGCCGCATGGAGACGAGGTCGAGCCATATTCTACAAATATTTTGAAATTTTAATTTAATACATTTATACCTTAATATAGTATGAAAAAGAAATATTTTTTCGATATAATCAGTGATTTATTTTAAAGCAATACAAACTTTCAATACTTGTCAATTATATATTCAATATTTTTTTATTATTACAAAAATGAAAAGAAATAAATAATGAAGCACTTTTTATTATATCAAGAAAATAAGTATTTCATTTTAAAAATTGTAACCATTATTTACATAAAATATATAAACGTATTTACTATTTACATATTTGTAATATCAAAATCATGCACTAATAACACTAATAAAGTCTATAAACGGTCAACAATCACAATCACAAAAAATCACAATTCCCGCTGTATTCTACACCCAACTAACTTCAACTGTCACTGACTGAAGTTGGTTGTATGAGAGCTTAAGAGACCGCCGCCATTGAAGAGACAAATCCCGACCAGTCCCTTCGCGCCGAGAGACAAGTCCTCTAGCGCCAAGAAACATGTCTCCTGGGTTACTTCAGACACCCAAGTTCGCAGTGTCAAAGTTTCCTCCAAGATGGCCGAAAAAGGCTCTTGGAAAGTTTAGAATAGGTCTTCTGGTACTGGTAAAGCCTCTTTTTATAACTCTTTATTACACACCCTCAAAGATATGCGGGGTAAAACAATCGCTGTAGATTTCACAGGAATTGTTGCAATTCCTTTTTAGCTGGCCTGACAAGTCACACTCAATTCGGAATTCCAATTCCATGTACTGCTACATCTCGTAGCTATTTAAAGTTCGAGGATTTTCGAATTCAACAAATTCAGCAGGCAGATTTAATAACGTGACATGAGGCATCCATGACTTGTATATTTACGTTAGAATGCGTCGATTTTTTATTACGTAAAATTATGAGACGCCAGTACTATTTGGTGGCAAAGTTTTAGTTATGGGCGGCGATTTTCGTTGTAAATGGACAGCACGAAGTTGTGTTTAGTCTGCCGACAGAGTATTTAGAAATACCAACAAATCTGTTAGTGTCGGCAACAAATCTAATTAAAGAAATTTTTGGAGACAATCCAGCGCAGATTGTCAATGAAAATAGAGCAATTTTACGCTCACAAATAAAGATGCTTTCCGTTCCAACGAGAAAGTTTTGAAGCTTGTTAGAAAACCCGAACGTCATTATGTTTCCGTTGACACGATACTAAAGCATTATCAACAAAATTTCTATGTGCAATTGAACATGGTACATAAATAATATCCTACAGCCTGTCCACTCCATGTTTTAGTTTTTAAAGAGGATGCTATTGTAATGTTGTTACGCAACATGAATATTGTCGAAGGGTTCTAATGAAACTCGTTTAAAAATTATATCTATGAGTGATCATGTCTAGGTCACGGAGATTTTAATAGGGCCTAACGCAGGCAACCAAGCTTTTATACCACGTATGACATTTACTTGCGAACAAAATGATACCGGCTTATTATTTGAATTCACTCGTCTTCAATTTCCTGTTCGTCTTGCTTATGCCACGACAATAAAAAAATCACAGGGCCAAACTCTGAACAGAACAGGATCATTTTTATTTATGCCTGTTTTTGCATATGGACAATTGTATGTTGCTTTGTCTCGATCCCGTGGACCAACAGATTTAAAAATTTGCGTAGTACAACATGCAACCCAGGGAACAATGGATCGTGTTCGTAGCACCTACACAAAAAATATTATTTACCCTGAGGTTCTTTAATTGCCTTATTATAACATTTGCAGCGTTCATTTAATACGTCCGTTTATTATTATCATATGTCGCTCTACATTCGGCAGGTTTCATTAATTGTTGTTTTGTGAAACAATTAATTCCTACACCGTTCATAGAATATTTTATTATAGTACTGGTTCTCAAGCGTAAATTTTTATGTAAATTTATTGTTATAGATACAATGGTAAATTATCATTAGTAAAACAATTATGCACATATTTATTTATGAAGGAAATGTGGACATTTGTGTTTGAAACTTTATTTCACATCTCTTATCTTCAATGAGAATAAGACTTAACGTTACTTAGTGATAATGTAACAAATTTTTTCATAAGTATTTTTTTTGTTATTTTTAATACTGTGCAATTACACAGTTATTCAGAAAAAGTATAAAGAACCGAAATTTTAAGAAATATTTCTCATTTCTGATTGGAAAAGAAATGTAATTGTAAATCTTTGTTATTTACATAAAAAAAATATCAAACAATTTGATTAACGAAATAAATATTCACATGATCTATTCATTATTATAAGAAGTTTATTTTTAATTTGATCTGCATTAATACATTGTAACAATATATTTCAAATTCTGTGTCTGAAATTCTTCTAACTATCTCTTTTTTTTTGACTTCAACACATTGTGCAAGTTCAAGGTTGTTTATGAAATATATGGAAACATGTATTTAAAATATGTCTAAGTTCTAATTGGATATCTAATATAGATTTATAGAAGTTATTTAGTTAAATAATATTAACTGTTTTCGAAGCTTTCTTGTTAGATTAAAATGGTTTTGAATTCGTTGTACGTGCATTTATTATTTATTTTAAAATTTATGATGAAAATATAAGAAGCAACCAGTGCTAAAGAAGTTTCTTTTCTTTTGAATATTCATATCAATCTTTGCATTGCCCTAGCCATGATATGAAATAGTATAACGAAGCTTTTCAATTTGAAATCGTTTTGGTGTTACCTATAGATTGAGTTGAGTTTGGCACTAGATATCCATTTATTTTTATTTATAGTGAAGTGAAGTTCATGTTTTTAGTCATGGATGGTATTCTAATTCATAGCGTATGCCGGCATGCGCTAGCGCTAATATTATGAAGTCAGGCTTTATCATCATGTGTTATTCTTAAGTTACCGCAGTTCGGTGTTTTGCAGGTAGTTTTACTTTTATATGTATATATATATAAATATATATATATATATATATATATATATATATACCGGGTGTCCCAGCTCGACCGACACATGGGAGTTTTACATGGGAAATCAGTTAATTATGAATAGTATCTCCCCAGTGCAAGATATTACCTTCAAATTTTGTATACTTATCGGAGAATATTAATTCTATGGATCACACTTATTTAAAATATGCAATTTCGTCTGCAGAGCGAGATTTATTAAACTTAAAATCTAATATTTTCGTTCAAAATCAGACAGCCATGGAAATAAAAGAAAATATTTATCTGACAGTTTAGTGAAGTATCACTGATTTTAATTTTTATTCCCTGTATTTTAATATTATTTAAGTTGAATTTAGTTTCTTTTTGTTAAATAATATACCAATATTACAAAAATATAAATATCTACAATGGCATGTCATTAACTGTCAGAACTTGTCACATAGATATTTTCTTTTATTTCCATGGCTGACTGATTTTCAACGAAAATGTTAGATATTATAATTTAATAAATCTCGTCTTGCAAACGAAATTACATATTTCAAATAACTGTAATCCTTACAAATAATATTCCCCAAAAAGCATACAAAATTTCAAGTTAATATATTGCACTGGGGAGATACTATTCATAATTAACTGATTTGCCATGTAAAACTCCCATGTGTCGGTCGAGCTGGGACACCCGGTATATATATATATATATATATATATATATATATATATATATATATATATGTATTCCTAATAAATTGGTGTAGTTTATTAGAAGGTTGGAAAAGATTTTTTTTATTAAGTATTAATTAATAAAGGATATGTAAAAACAAGTTTTCGTCAAAGATCGAAAAACGAATTTGGTTGACTGGCTTTTATTATTTTCCCTAAAGCTTTGATTCTGTGCACCAAGACCTTTATAAGGTCTATTAAATTTTACACATATTTTCTGAACTACATTCAAATTTGTTTTATTTGAAACCGATATCATTCTATGGGTAATAGTTCTTGAGTTACGCGAAAAAATTAAAATCAAAACCCTTTCAATAAAGTCCTCTTGTGACACAGCCGATTGCAATAAAAAACAGATATGTACTAGTAGATGTAATAGGTATCACCTTTTAAAAAATTCAACATACTATGGCTTATGAATAAAAACTGGAGGTGCTCTCGTAGATGTTGTAACAATCCCAAATACAAAATTTTAACATTCGCAAACTTGTTCACGATCCTCTGTGATTGACAATCATTTAAGTCTTTTTTAACCAGAGGGAATATACAAATCGTAGAGTAAATACATATTTTCGTATCTTAATTTTAAATCTAATATTACATAGTCAGTAAAATCTTATATTTTAAATGAAAAGCAACAGTGCGTTCTATGCGTATACAATTTCTCCCAATTTTCAGTCTTTTTCTTTCGTATTATTTATCTACGATAGCAATATGTAAGTAATCGGCTATAAATCTTTTTTTCACAAACATACAAAAAACAACTTTTTTGTGCAATCGGACGCAAAATAAGCATTTCGCAGCCGCAATACCGGCCGCGAAATTGGATTTCGCGGACGTTATCATGGTAGCGGCCGCGAAATTGGGTAAACAATCATTTTGACACTTAACTCACTAAAAGTAGAAATTGATCGCTTCGTATTTAGTTTTATCCGTTTAAAATTACAAGATCGCGATTTCGTTACAAGTGATGACTTGCCTCAGTATTTATGAGCGCGAGTAGACATGTGACATAACCTCGACATCAGCTGGCTGACAACTTGTTATTTCCATAGCTACCTTGAAAGCCGACTTTCAATTTACAATGAAACAGTTTAAAATTGATAAAATTTGTAATAACATATTTATTACGGTTGCACAAAAAATATTGTATACACCTTGTCCGCGAAATTCTTTAGCATCCTCGAGATTGTCTTGCTTCGGCCGCAAGCGGCCTCGACAATTTTTCTCTCTAAACGCTAAAGAGTGATTTCGCGGCCTTGGTATACAAATAACTATTTTTAGCGAGATGTTTCATCACTTCCACTTCCATTCGTTTCTTACTTTTAACTTGCCTTTTGTAAAGTTTTCTTTATTCCTTGTTTCTTTACACAAAATTATATTAATCGCTCAAAAACTTACAAAGAGAGCGATAATATTTTCATTTATTTCCTAAATATTTCTCACGAAATATATTCTTACAGTACAAAAAGGCTGATTAGAACAAAAAATTGGATGCATACGGCTAAGTGTGTTTGAGTGATGCGAAAAATTTTAAAAAATCTCTCAGAAAAGTGCTCATTTGTAATGCCGATTGCAATAAAAAAGGAAGTTGTACACCTAAATGTTCTAGCAGTCTCATATACAAAATTCCAACATGCTACGATTACTTCGTACAAGGAATTATAAATAGTGTATAATACATGTGCATAAAAGACTACAGCACTCATGCCGTAAGGACAATAATAAAAAATAGAATAGAATAGTACAACTAAATCATACAAATCACTTATTTAAAATACTCCTGACTAATAAATATTATTATTGCTATTTCTGTTACAATAATTATAATGTAAAATGAATAATCTTTTAAAAAAACTAATTCGACTTATATATTAACTAAAGAAAAATAATCAATAACTAATTTGTTTATTATACATATAGACAATGGCATATTTCACGCCTGGTACTATGATTCTGATTAAGAAACAAATTTTTTAACGATAGCTCTAACATTATTTCCCTACTTTTATATTTATCCCATCCATAATTGTGGGCCGGGCTTTACCTCAGTGAGCAGGCTAGCTACTATTAACGACATTGTTTGACAAAAAATGATATTAAATTATTACTACTGAAATAAATTACGCATTTATTATTGATCGCAAATTAAATTTCTTTGATGCATTCCATTATTTGTATTATCTATGGTGCTACGTTAACTATTTTTAGACGAAATTGAAATTATACATAAGGTGAAAACGGAACGCAAACCTTGTATATTATGAGCTACTTTACCAATTGTTTAATGAAGTATAGTTGATTATTTTACTTATATAGTTTCATATCACCGTAGAGTCAAAATTCTGTTATTCAAATATCACATTTGAAATCAAAGACTTAAAGAAGTCACAGTTCTTCAAATGGCAACACATTTTTTCTTAGATTTCACTTAGAAGCGTTTCGTCATAAGCTCTAAGCAGTTGTAATGGTTCAATGTATATGTTTTATAAATATAAAGGTTCATTTGTTAAAAGTTCGATAAAAATTATATTTACTGTAATGTATTGTTTTCAAAGAGAAAATCAAATTTGTCAAAAATTCATTTTTGTTTTTGAAAAAACTATTTAAGTCTGCACTAATATGAAAAAATTTTCAAAATTAACAGCAGGATATATTTAAATGCAAAATATGCATTATTTTTTAAACATTTGACATTAACTTTTGATGAAACGTGAACATATGGAAAGATAATTGTTGTTATACTTAATAAAAAAAATCTTTTCCAACTACACCAATATATTAGGAGTGCATATATATATATATATATATATATATATATATATATATATATATATATATATATATACAAAGTGTTCGAAAAATAGGGGACCAAATTTGGAAAATATATTAATCAAACCAAAACAAGAAAATAACCCTAATATGCCCATGTCCGGAAACGAACCATTTCGGAATAAAACACTCTTTTGTTTGAATTTTTAATTTTATTTTTAGTATTGTTTTTTTACTGTCAAAATTACAATAGTTACGGTAATACTTGTAATTTGTTTAATCACGTTTCCTTAACAACTGTCAAAATTTGTTGTCACCGTAATTAAATTATTTTGATATTGTTAAAAGCTTTTCTATTAAAATTGAATTGTTGGAAATGAGTTGATAGGACTTACTTTTTTGCCTAACAGATTAACGGGAAATATGTATCTATATTATCTGGAAAATAATTTACCAAATTTATTGGAGAATATTTCACTATTCACACGGCATCATAGTGGTTTATGCACGCCTCCACATTTTAGTCTCCAACTAAGACATCTTCAAAATTTATTTCGTGATCGGTGGATAGGCAGAGGTAGTCCAAATACGTGGTCCACGTGCACTAGACTTGAATCCGTTTGATTTTTATTTATGGGTTCATTTAAAGAGTTTTTATTCGACGCTCATTAATAACGTAGAGAATTTGCGGCAAAGAATCATAGACTGTTTCAATAGTATAAGACTAAAACCAGGAATATTCGAACGTGTCCGACAATCAATGAGAAGACGTCTAGAATGTTGCATGCAAGTTCAAGGAGGACATTTTGAACTACTATTGTAATTTTGAGAGTAAAAACATTACTAAAAATAAAATTCAAAATTCAAACAAAAGTGTGTTTTATTCCGAAATGGTTCGTTCCCGGACATGGGTATATTAGGATTATTTTCTTGTTTTGTTTTAATTAATATATTTTCTAAATTTGGTCCCCTATTTTTCGAACACACACACACACACACACTCATATATATATATATATATATATATATATATATATATATATATATATATATATATATATATATATATATATATATATAGTAAAGTAAAGAGAAGCCGAAAAAACGTGGTAGAGTGAAGAGTTAGTGTAGTGGCTAAATAGTTTTGTCAATCTTTTGTCAAAACTAAACAAAAATAAGTGATTCTTGTATTTTCACATTGGTTACAAGTTGTGGATGTTGTGATATTGTGGAGGCAAGGTTCTTAGAAACGATAAACAGGATATTTAGATAAAAGTAAGTTGATACAACTTATAGGTTATCTAGGTGTCATATTACATGTCACATCAAATCCTAGCAAAGTAGCGATCTAGTAGCGACATCTAAGTAGGGCAGTGACAATAACTGAATTACCAACACTAAGCTACTATTTAGAATGCACAGATAGAGCTAGTAGCACAACATGGAAACAAAAATATTAGAAGCGATAGCAGATTTAGTTTTATTTATTTAGCAGACGCAAGAAACAAAGGAAAGAGGACTTCAAAAAAATGTAACATGCAATGAAAGACAAGAAATGAAGAGACAGAAACCAATAACCTCATATGTAACACATACTCCTGATTATAGGGACCGTCAAAGGTCAAGCAACTATAGTATATATGATGAAAGATTAGGGAGGTGAATGGCGCCCGTAAGCCTTCGGCCGCAGGACCCGATAAAATATCGGTGAAAGACATTAAGAGCATGGACAGGGGAGTAATATGTGTCCTGTATAATGGGATGCTCTTGACATCCTTGGTCCTCGCGACTTTGCTTCGCTGTAGGATCTCTCTTATTCCTAAGGATGGCAACCTGCGCGAAATGAAGAACTGGCGGCCAATTACCATTACCTCATTATTATTACGTCTCTTTAACAAAACGACCTAGTAACATTACTTTACACATGGCACAAACGAGTTTCTAAAAAATCGATAGTTGTTTCGCCATCACGCTGATATTACAAGCTCTCATCAAGGAGAGTCGGGAGAACATTTACCCCTATGCGATTCTGACTCTCGACATGAAAAAGGCATTTGACTCCGTGTCGGAGCATAGTCTGCCGAGGGCACTTCAAAAAGTCATCCGAATGGTGCAACAGCAGTATGCTGAAAGCAGCACTGTCTTCCGTTGCGGCCGCGATCAGACGAAACCCATTCCAATGCGCAGGGGTGTCAAGCAGGGCACCTACTCTCCCCTGTGCGCTTCAACCTCGGAATGGACAAACTGCTTGCCTGTACTGATTATAAATATGGTGCAGAAGTAGGAGGCGAAAAAATTTCTTACCTTGCTTACGCTGATGACCTGCTAATAGTGGGTCCTGATGAGAGGCACGTCCAGCATACGCTGGATGTCGTTATTGCATTCCTCGATAAAGGAGACATCTCTATAAATCCCAGTAAATGCACGGCTCTCATAACAAAAACCGTTTTAAAGAAAAAGATGTATGTTGTTTCGATCTCCCTAGTCTACGCAAAGGGGACTGCCCAGAACATCGTCACGAAGAAGACGTGTTTCGTTATTTGGGCCGCAACTTCAATTTTATTGAAACGGAGCTTTTGAATGTAAGCTTGCTTGAGAAGGCTCTCGACTATCTGAGTAGCTCCCCACTGAAGCTCCTAGTTGATTGGGAACCAAGGTTTGTTGACAAAGACATAACTATCTGTAAGTCTGACCTAATGCTACAGATGGTAACAAACTGATTATTTCCGACATTGCCGTGTATTGGGAAGGTTCCGATCCTCTCACTTCGGAATACACAAGGGAAGTCACATATTACTCGAAACTCGTCTTTACAGACAAATAGATTACCTTTGCACCGTACAAATTACGTGCTAGAGGCACTTGGTGTCCCTTTATTCGGACATTGTTCTTAATGATCAATATTTCTAAGAAAGATCAATAGATCACGGTATTTGACAGGTTGCAGGGCGGGTGGACGATTCACGCCGATTTCTATCAGAGTACATGGCGTAAGAAAGAGAAGTGCAGGGGCACTTCCCGTCCTTTAACAGGTACTATAATTGTTTGGACCATGGTTGCTCACCACACACTGCTACGCGTAAAAAGCTCTTTTAACGTATTGTGCTGTTTTGTCTCTGTGTCGTTTTTTTTTCAAGAAGTAGCAGTTAAATTTTTAAATTCAATATTTATTTATTTTTCCTGTTATTTTAACTCTGTCGTCTGATTCGTTTTTAATAAGTAAAGTTCATTAGTCTTTTTCCCGTGTGCGTTTGGCGCCCGGCTTCGGCCGGATTTTAAAAATAATAACATTTTTCTCGGGTCCCGTTGCGTTTTTCGCACGGCAAGATTTTTAATTGTCGTTTACTTGTAGAAAAATGTTTCGTCTTCTAATTAGTAAAGCGCATGAATAGATTAACGAGATTCCCTCTGTCCCTCTGTCCTGGTGGGGATAGACGCGAATGCTGTATCACCGTTGTGGTACAGCAAGGGCGAAATGCGGTATGGGGATCGGGTCGATCGCGGGCGGTTGTTGGAGGACCTCATCAATGAGTGCGACTTAACGGTAGTTAACCAACCGAGTCGGTTCTATACGTTCAGCGGACCGGGGGGCTCTAGCGACATTGATGTTACACTTACTAACAGGGAGGGCAGTAGACTAACATGGGCGTGGTCGGTGTTACCGGAATGGGGTTTTTCGGATCACAACGCGGTAAGGATAACGGTATCCAAGAGTTCGGGGGTAGAGCGCGAAGCGGTACAACTTCCGGGATGGGTCACCAAAGGGGTTGACTGGGACACGTATGAGATGGAACTGGAGTACGCTGTAGACGTTGACATAGCTGCCTTCGCTGACATGCCGGCCGAAAGGCAATCGGAGGTCCTCTTGGGCTGGATTGCCAGTACGAATGACCGACTCTTGAAAAAGAGAACGAGGGGTGATGGACGTAGGCAGGTCCGGTGGTGGACTGAGGGCTTGTCGGCTCTGCGACGTGACTCCAGGCGCAAACAGAAAATTTTCCAAGTAGCCAGACGTGACCAGTTGCCTTCTTTGCCGGAAAGGGAGGGCGAATACCGAGCAAGTGTGCGAGCATACCGCCAGATGCTTAGGGACGAGAAGGATAGGCACTGGAGGGAGTTCGTGCATGAGCAAGGTCAGCGGGATCCGTGGGGCGCGATATATAAAATTTGTCGAGGGTTAAGGGGGGACGCCGACATTCCGCGGATGAGGCAGGGTGACAGGGTGGCCGAGTCATGGGATGAAAGTGTCGACATCTTGTTGGGTAGCTTCTTTCCGGCGGCCGACAGGCCAATGGTTGAAGTCCCAGCAAGACTAGTCACTCGGGAGTTCGAGTGGGAGGAGGTCGAGTCGGCGGTATGGTCGATGACCGTCGGTAAGGCACCAGGTTTGGACGGGGTGGATGCGGCCATGCTACGGCGAGTATGGTCCGTGTTGGGCCTCTACGTGAAGACGATGTTTGACACCTGCCTGTTGAACAACTGTTTTCCACCGTTGTGGAAGCAAGGCCGCGTGGTGGTACTCCTAAAGTCGGATGATAGGGTGAGGGATGATCCTGGCTCGTACCGACCGATCACCCTACTGAGCTTGCTTGGTAAGGTGTTCGAGCGGCTACTTGTGGGGAGATTAACTCCTCTATTGGAGGGCTTGAACGAGTACCAATACGGATTCAGGGTAGGTCGATCCATCGAGGACGCGTGGAGGCGGGTTAGGGAGTTCGTGTCGGGTTCGGGTTGTAAGTACGTGTTAGGGGTTTTCGTTGACTTCAAGGGGGCGTTTGATAATCTCCGTTGGAACATGGTTTTGGGGCGCCTTCGGGAGTTAGGTTGCGAGGAGATCGGGACGTGGCGGGATTTCTTTCGCAACCGTCGGGTTTGTATATACGGGAGACGTGGTATTGCATGGCGAAACGTCGAACGGGGTTGTCCGCAGGGATCAATAAGTGGGCCGGTATTTTGGAATATGTGTATGGATGGGTTGTTGTGGAGGCTGGAGGCCGCAGGCTGCAGATTTGTAGCTTTTGCTGACGACCTACTCCTTCTGGTGGAGGGTGGAAGCAGACTTGAGTTGGAGAGGGAATCGGCTCGCTTCCTTTTACTGGTGGCAGAGTGGGGGGAAGAGGCTGGAGTACCTTTATCCTCCTCGAAGTCTGTAACCATGCTTCTCAAGGGAAAGTTGTCAGCGAACCGGCCGCCAGTGGTGCGAGTGGGAGATACGAGTTTGCGCCACGTGACAAGAGTGAAATATTTGGGTGTGACTGTGAGGGAGGGAATGAGTTTCAGAATGCATCTGGAGGATTTGCATGGTAAAATGGTTAGGGTAGTAGGCATGATGAGAAGGGTTTTACGAAGGGACTGGGGATTAGGTAGGCATGCTTGTAGGATTTTGTTCAAGAGTTTGTTTGTCAACAGTGTACTGTTTGCTTGCAGTGTTTGGTCCAGTGTTTTGCAGTTTGGGTATGGTAAGGTGTTAGTCGATCGGTGCGAGCGGGTTGCTCTATACGCGTGCGTTCGTGTTTGTAGGACGGTTTCCACCGATGCGATGCGCGTACTAATGGGAGAATTACCGTGGTGGGTAGAGGCATGCCGTAGGACCTGCATGTATAAGGTCAAGCATGGGGTTATACTAAAACCCGTGGATCTGTTAACAGATGAGGAGGTTAGAGGCCTTAGTCTGGCCCAGACTAAAGCCTTGTTGGCCGAGAAGGCCACTGAAGTTTGGCAGCGGGAATGGGACGCTTCGGAGAAGGGTAGGGTAACCTACTCCTTCCTCCCGGACGTGCGGTTTGCCGGCCAAACCAAGTGGTTCGACCCGAGCCTGAAGCTGAACTATTTGTTAACAGGACACGGGAGCATGGACGGGTTTTTGCATGCAAGGGGGCTAGCGAATGGAAGTGAGTGTGACTGTGGGGGTGGGGAGGAGAACTGGCTGCATATTTTATGCAGCTGCACCCTACTCGGGGATGCTAGGGATTTTCAGGGAATGGGGATTTTTCAGCGGCCGAACGGGAGCTACGATGTGAACGGAGTCCTGGCAACAGAGGAGCGCTACAAGGCCATCGAAGCGTTCGCGAAGGTGGCGTTCGACCGCAGAGACGAGAGGCGACGGGGAGTGAGGATGGATGGTCACTGACTTGTGAGTGCAGTGCAGGGATGAATGTGGATGATAGGTCGTATGAATGAGTGAATGTTAGGATGAATGATGTATGCAGGTGTGGCGCCTTGCGCGAGGGTGTGTTGGGATGCCACCATGCTGCAGTGGTGGGTACCTGCACACTCATTGGGCCAGGAATGCGGAACCTTGGCAGTACTGGACGGATCTGCTTCGTCTCTTCCTAAGGGAAAGCATGGAGGTGGCGTCTCCCCCTACCTGGAGCTGGCGATACTTATGCCTGGCGTGCACGAGCCTAATTAAGGAGCTGTTAGGGGATGGGCTTTGTCCTTGAACCTGTATCAGCGAGCCTCAACCGGGAGGTTAAACCGGTACTCCGTGGGGCTGACCAGACCCGGGGTTTTCATACCTTGGTTGGCGTAACGGGAGGCGCGCTGTGGCCTGCAGCATGCGCGAAGGCGGAGGGCAAAAAGGTTTCAAAAGGCAAATGCTGCCTAGGGGTGCTTCGTTCATCCCGGCGTGTGAGTTGCGTGCCAACCAACTCGGGTACTAGCCTGCATAGCTAGTAGGGCTTGGATAGTGGCCCGACCCCACCAGTGGATCCTTACCTAGGCTTGCACCTTGGGACAGGAATCGCGCGGCAGCGAACTGGTAGTCATAGCTTTTCGCTTTGACGCGTGTGATGAGCGTACTTCATCCCTGTAATTCACAGGTTTGCCGACTGTAGTGCCGAAAGGCGGAACAGTTACACATTTCGTGTCCCTCTGTCCTGCTTGACTCAATACTCAAGACTATTACCGAGGTGAAAGAGACCAAGGCGACTCCTGTGAGTTACACACAGGCTGTCAAATCAAATAACAAGCATGAACCAATAACCAAAGTTATTAAGAGCAAAAAGGATGTGAAGAGGGTGATTATCACGCCAACCTCTTCCAATCCTAACAAATTGGAAACAAGCGACGATGTCAAGCGGCATCTCTTAAAAAAGATAAACCCAACCACGGTTGGGTTTAAGCCCGAGAGGCTAATCAGGCTCTCTAATAAGAGAGTCTGCATCGAGACAGTAAATGAGACAGATGTGGACAAAATACTAAATTGCGGACAATTTAAGGAAATAGGACTTAAGGCTGAACGACAGAAAAAGTTAACCCCACGCGTCTTAATTAAGAACGTGGGTAACTCAATCGAGGATAATGAGGTTTTAGAGGCAATAAAGAAAGCAAACTGTGAAGTAAACGATAAGGCTCTAAGAGTTGTTGGGAGAGCTGGCCCAAGAAATAAGCACGTTCATCACGTGATTGTAGAATTGGCGCCTGACGATCGAAAGGTCTTGTTGAAAAACAAGCTCTTTATAGGATGGCATTCTTGTGTAGTCGAAGACTACCTGAACATTAAAAGGTGCTATAAGTGCCAAAAGATCGGGCACTTCGCCAAAGATTGCAAAAGCAAAGATGCGTGCAGTCACTGTGCTGGTGAACATCGGTATGATGATTGCCCTAATAAGGATAAGACCCCAAAATGCGTCAATTGCGCTAATGAAGGTGCTAAGGGAACACAAGCTGCTCATACGGCAAGAGACACTAGTTGTGCCTACTATAAAAAGAGGCTGAGTACGTACGTTGGGAATATAGATTATGGTTGTTAAACCCTTTATCACCTTAGTCCAGGCGAACGTACAATATTCGAGGCTGGCTACGCAGGAGTGTATGAGTCTTGTGAGGAAAGAGAGGGTGGTTATATTGGCTCTTCAAGAGCCGTATAACTACCTTAACTCGCAATCAGGAGCATATATGATCCCTAATATGGCTGGAGCCCAAGTGATTTCGATCACGGACTCCAGAATATATGCTGCCATAGTGATTGTAAATCCGAGACTTAGAGCTCTAAAACTAGTTCAGTTCACGAATGCTCACCAAGCTTTCTGTGAGATAATATGTGGACAACAAGTGGTCGTAATCGGTTCAGTTTACTGTGCACCTAGCAGCCAATTAGTAACTGATTTGCAACCTTTAACAGTTGCAGTCAGGGCGCTGAGGGACCGGCATCTGATGGTGTGTTGCGATGCAAACGCTAAATCGGATATTTGGTTCTCGGGCACCGAAGATACGAGAGGGCAGTTGTTTACCGATTTCATCATCGAGAGTGATCTTTATGTTGTAAATCAGGCTGGCAACCCCAAGACTTTTAGCAGTCTAAACGGTGAGAGTAACATTGACGTTACGCTTACCAATGATAAGGTGCTTAGGCACATTGAAAGCTGGACAGTAAGACCGGGCGAGATCAATAGCGATCATCGCCCGATTTTTATCAAGTACCTTCTGAATGATACGATAAAGGAGATATCATCAGGATACATATTAAAGCATGGAAACTGGGAGGCAATAAGGCTAGGTGTATGTGAGTTAATCGCCACTATTGACTCGATACCTTGGATACCAAGCATAGAACGCGTCGATATAATAGTTGACATGTTGACAACCGGCGTTCAAAATCTTTTGGAAACTTTTGTTCCCAAAAGGAGATTGTATCAAGGTAGACAGGATTGGTGGAATGAGAGACTTGATCGGCTCAGGCAAGATGTACAAAAGCTCAAGCGCCTAGCGCAAAGAGCGAGCAACGAGCCTGACCGTGAAATACACCGACGCAATTATAGTCAGACCTTAGAGAAATATAAGGTTGAAGTGCGAAAAGCGAGTGATGACTCCTGGAAACGTTTTGTTGGAGAGGACTTGACAAATAATCCATGGGGGGTGACCTATAAAATAGCTGCAAACAAGCTAGGAAAAACCCCGCCTCTAAGTAGCATCCACCTGGGTGGTGGACTGTATACGCAAGATACTGGGACGTCTATGACGGCTCTACTAAATGCTCTGATGCCAGATGACTCTCCTGATACTGATCTAGAGAGTCATCAAGTCGTCAGGCAGGAGACGCATAGACCAGCTACTGGGTGTGGCGACTTGTCTCCGGAGCTCTCTGATGAGCTGGTGGGAGAACTCATTAAATGCATAGCAAGCAAGAAGGCCCCGGGTCTCGATGGGATCCCAGGGCTGTTCATTAAACGTACAGCAGATCTCATGGGCAACCTATTACGAAGGTTGTTTGAAGATTGTATAGCTCTAGGGTACTTCCCGAAAGCATGGAAATGCGGCAATTTGAAAGTTATTCCGAAAGGATTACAAAAGGATTTGGCTGAGCCAAAATCTTATAGTCCGATTTCGTTACTTCCTGAGTTTGGGAAGCTCTTTGAGAGATTGCTGGTACATATGCTACATGTGGACAAACCAGATCTTCACAACCCGAACCAGTTTGGGTTTGTGAAGGGCAAGTCCACAACGCATGCAATGAGTGAACTCACCTCTCTTGTCAGCGGCTCGAGAGATAAGTATGTCCTAGGTATCTTTCTGGACATAACCGGTGCCTTTGATAACCTCTGGTGGCCCAGTGTTATCAAGAGGCTTAAAGACATCGGTGTAAACAACAAGATTTTGCAGGTGCTACACAGTTATCTGCAGGATCGAAAAGTAGTCATTTTGGTTATGGTGAGTGGCAACAACAGGATTCGTCTCGAAGAGAGTGCTAGAGAAGCACTGGTAGAGGTAGAAGGATTGGCGAGCGATAATAAACTTGCCTTTTCAGTTAATAAAAGTACGTATATGCTTTTCAAAGGCAAGTTAAGTAGAGACCCTACTGTAAAGCTCTATAATAAGAACGTTAAACGTTTATACACTACCAAGTATCTCGGCATTATCATAGATGACAAACTCCTGTTCACTCAACATATAAATTATGTCGTGGACCGAGCTAAGACCTTATTTGTTTGTTTAAGGCGTTACATGAAGCTAGGATGGGGACGTCCTCCCGACGGACTACACACGATTTATGAGAGAGCTGTTGTCCCAATAGTGACCTATGGTTACCTTGTTTGGGGTCACAGAGCTAGCCAGTCTAGAAATGTAAGAAAGTTAACTAGCCTCACGGCTTTTTGTGCTAAGGTGATTACTGCCTCGTACATGTCGGTTTCAAATGAAGCCGCTTGTGTGCTGGCTGGTCTTCCACCCTTACACTTAATCGTGGAGGAAAAGATGGCTAAGGCAAAATTAAGAAACGGACAAGTAGCTAAGGTGGGCAGTATGGAAATAGCTCTTCCAAACCATAACTCACTGCGTGAGGCTTTTCAGGCAGTGAGAGGCACTATTCTCGAAGCATGGCAAGATAGTTGGGACAAGACCGAGAAGGGATCGGTGACTTGTAAATTCCTTCCTGAGATACGTGACCAGCGCAGAATCGCTCCATGTACGGCGGAACTCATGCAGATCCTAACTGGCCATGGGGACTTTGTCAGTCACCTATACAGGATAGGGAAGTCGGATACTGCCAAGTGCACCATGTGCAACATGGTAGACGATCCTCTTCATCGTATCTTTACATGCCCTCGCTATAACCAAGCTAGAGACCTGATTAAGACAAAGCTTCCAATCTGGCCAATGGATCCCAGCGAGCTTTTAGCTCAGCTGGCGGACTTGGCGGATTTGGAGGCTTTTACCGGACTTGACGGAATAAGCTAAATAGCTTACATGGATGTGGCAAACCAAATAAGACTGTATAATTATCTATTATTAAATCCTAATTGACAAAAGCTTTTATTAAAAGTGGCAACGCAATAATATATTTTATTTTCCTAATGACAAAAGCTCCTAATGTGTACATAGCTGGAACACTTAGCAAGCTGATATTTCTTTCCTGTATATATGTGTATATACTTACTCTAAGTGGTATAGAGTTTAAGTTTAATTTTAAGTTTATTTTATTATTTTAAATTCAACAATGGTTGAAAGTGTCTTTCGCTAGTGGTAGCGGCCCACCTCCACGTGGTTAGGGATGGGTGCTCCACTAGGAGTAGCTGAGCAGGCCGATACTACTATATTGTTTTTATGAGAGTTGTAAAGAGGGTGAAAATACCTCTAATATTATGTTGTAATTATTTAGAACTAATAAAGTATGGCGTTTGAGCATCATCTTCGGGTGACACTCTCTCGTTTTTGTCCCTCTGTCCTGAGTGGTTGTGCCGCAGGGAGTGGTTGGATGCTGCAGCTGACATCTCCAAGGTAAGTGGGCATTTTTCTGATCTTGCCGTTGTTTTTTTGTTTTCTGTGGTGCGTCACCTCGTCAGGAACGTTGTTGCGCACCTTCAGTGCGGTTTTTTAGCGCTATAAAGCGATAGAGTGGTTTTTTATAAAAACCACGTGCAAAGAGTAAGGTTAGGTCAGGTTTGAGGTAGTAGTTACAAAGTCAGCCGTCGTAGTTCAGCTACTTGCCGGCAGTCGTGCCGGTAAGTGCAAGTAGTTCCGCTACTCGCCGCTAGGCGTTGCAGTTCTACTTCTGGTCGTTAGGTGTCGGTAACTTGTCTTAGTTTAGCTTCTTGCCGCTAGGTTGTTATAGTTCCAACTTTTGACGCTTGGATGCAGCTTGGTAGCTGGACAACAGAGGGCAGAAGGGTTCTTCGGAACCCAGCGCGGGAAATATGAGCGGGGATGATGAAATGGGGATCTTTGAGGGTGCTAGTGGCTCGGGGGGGAAAAAACGTCGTAGACTAGGGAGCGCGGGGAATAAACAGGACTTTGCGGGGGAATTTAATGTCGCACTGGGGAAGATTTATGATGTAATTATGGATATGAAACATAAAATAAGTAAGGATGATCTTGTGGATATCCAGGGGAAAATTAGGGCAATGGAAGCGGTTGTTATGGGGGCGGTTTTAGAGGTTGAATACTTGAGGGGGAGGCTTGATGAGCAGGACAAGTTTAAGGACATCATTAGGGAATACGAAAGGGATAGAATTATGGAAAGGGGGGATACTATTGTTGAGCGCGACTTAGGGGAAGGGTGGCCATCTCTGGGGGGACCCAAGGGGAAAAGGGGAGCCGGGTGCAAGGATGGGGCTACATGCACTGGGGGAGCTGGGTGTAATGGGGAGCATATGGTTCAGGGGGGGGCAAATGGGAAAAGGGGGGAAAGGGGGGGAAATCATGCGAAATGTGAATTATGCGGTGATCGTACGCTCAGGGGGGGGAAGAGCCACTAGCTGCGGATGAGATAAAGAGTAGGGTGCTGGGGAACATAAGTAAGGATGTGAATGAGGTTAAGGTGAGCGCTGTACGGAAGGTAAGAAACGGAATTGCAATCGAAACAGCAACAGAGGCGGATCTACAGAAAATTAAAGATAGGGGGAAATTTGTGGAATTGGGTTTGAAATGTGAGGCACCCAGGAAAGTAGGTCCCAAAGTTGTAATATACGACGTGCCGGAGAACTTGTCCAAAGACGAGGTTATGGGGGATTTATACAAGAAAAATCTGGAGGGAGATATCACGGAGCAGGACTTTAGGGACAGAACCAGAATTATTTCCGCGGCTAAGGGGCGTTACGTTGTTGAAATGTCTTGGAGGGCGAAAGAGCTTTTATGTTTACAGGGGCGAGTCTACATTGGGTGGTCCTCATGTAGGTTGCATGAAATAGATGCCGTACAGCGCTGCTTCAGGTGTTATGCGTTTGGTCACGTGGCAAAAGAGTGCAAGGAGAAAGAGAATCTGTGTAGGAAATGTGGGGAATCGGGTCATTTAATCGCGGCGTGCAAGGGGAAGGAGAAATGCCGAAATTGCGTGATCGCGAAGCGCGAGAATATAGATCATGGAGTTGGGTCGACGCAATGTCCGGAGTACGCGAGAACCTTGGTGAGAACGAGGGAGCGAATCACGGTTGATTAATGTTCAACATTATTCAACTTAACTGTGGGCGTGGTAGAGAGATCATGGCCGACGCGAGTCAGGGGTTGTTAGCCGACCGTATTGGGGTAGCCCTGTTACAGGAGCCCTATACGGTCGAAGACCGTGTTTGTGCCATGCCGTCTGCTATGCGCGTTTACGCGTACTCAGGCGATGGGAGGCCCAAGACGGCAGTTGTTGTTGTGGATGACACGCTGGATGTCATGGAATTCCCCGAGCTCGTCACAACCACAGGTGTTTGCGTTGCCATAGTTGGGCCTTTAGGTAAATTCATTGTTTGTTCCGTATATTGTCAATACGGGGGGGAAATCGATCATGAACTCTTGTACTTACGCAGAGTGATTGAGTGTGCGAATGGGACTCCGTTACTGGTGGGGATGGACGCGAATGCTGTATCACCGTTGTGGTACAGCAAGGGCGAAATGCGGTATGGGGATCGGGTCGATCGCGGGCGGTTGTTGGAGGACCTCATCAACGAGTGCGACTTAACGGTAGTTAACCAACCGAGTCGGTTCTATACGTTCAGCGGACCGGGGGGCTCTAGCGACATTGATGTTACACTTACTAACAGGGAGGGCAGTAGACTAACATGGGCGTGGTCGGTGTTACCGGAATGGGGTTTTTCGGATCACAACGCGGTAAGGATAACGGTATCCAAGAGTTCGGGGGTAGAGCGCGAAGCGGTACAACTTTCGGGATGGGTCACCAAAGGGGTTGACTGGGACACGTATGAGATGGAACTGGAGTACGCTGTAGACGTTGATATAGCTGCCTTCGCTGACATGCCGGCCGAAAGGCAATCGGAGGTCCTCTTGGGCTGGATTGCCAGTACGAATGACCGACTCTTGAAAAAGAGAACGAGGGGTGATGGACGTAGGCAGGTCCGGTGGTGGACTGAGGGCTTGTCGGCTCTGCGACGTGACTCCAGGCGCAAACGGAAAATTTTCCAAGTAGCCAGACGTGACCAGTTGCCTTCTTTGCCGGAAAGGGAGGGCGAATACCGAGCAAGTGTGCGAGCATACCGCCAGATGCTTAGGGACGAGAAGGATAGGCACTGGAGGGAGTTCGTGCATGAGCAAGGTCAGCGGGATCCTTTTACTGGTGGCAGAGTGGGGGGAAGAGGCTGGAGTACCTTTATCCTCCTCGAAGTCTGTAACCATGCTTCTCAAGGGAAAGTTGTCAGCGAACCGGCCGCCAGTGGTGCGAGTGGGAGATACGAGTTTGCGCCACGTGACAAGAGTGAAATATTTGGGTGTGACTGTGAGGGAGGGAATGAGTTTCAGAATGCATCTGGAGGATTTGCATGGTAAAATGGTTAGGGTAGTAGGCATGATGAGAAGGGTTTTACGAAGGGACTGGGGATTAGGTAGGCATGCTTGTAGGATTTTGTTCAAGAGTTTGTTTGTCAACAGTGTACTGTTTGCTTGCAGTGTTTGGTCCAGTGTTTTGCAGTTTGGGTATGGTAAGGTGTTAGTCGATCGGTGCGAGCGGGTTGCTCTATACGCGTGCGTTCGTGTTTGTAGGACGGTTTCCACCGATGCGATGCGCGTACTAATGGGAGAATTACCGTGGTGGGTAGAAGCATGCCGTAGGACCTGCATGTATAAGGTCAAGCATGGGGTTGTACTAAAACCCGTGGATCTGTTAACAGATGAGGAGGTTAGAGGCCTTAGTCTGGCCCAGACTAAAGCCTTGTTGGCCGAGAAGGCCACTGAAGTTTGGCAGCGGGAATGGGACGCTTCGGAGAAGGGTAGGGTAACCAACTCCTTCCTCCCGGACGTGCGGTTTGCCGGTCAAACCAAGTGGTTCGACCCGAGCCTGAAACTGAACTATTTGTTAACAGGACACGGGAGCATGGACGGGTTTTTGCATGCAAGGGGGCTAGCGAATGGAAGTGAGTGTGACTGTGGGGGTGGGGAGGAGAACTGGCTGCATATTCTATGCAGCTGCACCCTACTCGGGGATGTTAGGGATTTTCAGGGAATGGGGATTTTTCAGCGGCCGAACGGGAGCTTCCTGGCAACGGAAGAGCGCTACAAGGCCATCGAAGCGTTCGCGAAGGTGTCGTTCGACCGCAGAGACGAGAGGCGACGGGGAGTGAGGATGGATGGTCACTGACTTGTGAGTGCAGTGCAGGGATGAATGTGGATGATAGGTCGTATGAATGAGTGAATGTTAGGGTGAATGATGTATGCAGGTGTGGCGCTTTGCGCGAGAGTGTGTTGGGATGCCACCATGCTGCAGTGGTGGGTACCTGCACACTCATTGGGCCAGGAATGCGGAACCTTGGCAGTACTGGACGGATCTGCTTCGTCTCTTCCTAAGGGCTGCCTTGGGAAAGCATGGAGGTGGCGTCTCCCCCTACCTGGAGCTGGCGATACTTATGCCTGGCGTGCACGAGCCTAATTAAGGAGCTGTTAGGGGATGGGCTTCGTCCTGGAACCTGTATCAGCGAGCCTCAATCGGGAGGTTAAACCGGTACTCCGTGGGGCTGACCAGACCCGGGGTTTTCATACCTTGGTTGGCGTAACGGAAGGCGCGCTGTGGCCTGCAGCATGCGCGAAGGCGGAGGGCAAAAAGGTTTCAAAAGGCAAATGCTGCCTAGGGGTGCTTCGTTCATCCCGGCGTGTGAGTTGCGTGCCAAGCAACTCGGGTACTAGCCTGCATAGCTAGTAGGGCTTGGATAGTGGCCCGACCCCACCAGTGGATCCTTACCTAGGCTTGCACCTTGGGACAGGAATCGCGCGGCAGCGAACTGGTAGTCATAGCTTTTCGCTTTGACGCGTGTGATGAGCGTACTTCATCCCTGTAATTCACAGGTTTGCCGACTGTAGTGCCGAAAGGCGGAACAGTTACACATTTCGTGTCCCTCTGTCCTATTCGTGTCGTGACTGTCGAGTTGAACGGACGTGCTAGCGCGCTGCTGTGTACTTGTACGTTTCTTTTGTCTCAAGGTCGAGTTCACGTTTTTTTAAAAAAGTCTTTTTCAAGACTCTTCCGGGTTTTCTGGAGTGGTGAAGGAGTGTTTCGGGACATTTTTACACGTGGTGAGTGTTGCTGAGTGGGTGTGTGTCTCTGTCCCGCCGGATCGCCGGGAAACCGGGGTAAGTTTGTTTTTAGGTTCTTTTTTTGTAATTAGACTCTGCCTTGTCTTCGACTTGGTAGAGTCTTTTTTGGGGGATTTATACATGATATATATTTTCTGGTAGCCTCTCTACATATCTAGTTTTGTATTTGCTTTCCACGAGGTTCGCTCGCCGGCATAAGCCGGTCTAAGCCGGTAGTTCGCAAACCTCCGATAGGTGGCTTTAGTTAGGCTACTGCCCGACAGGTGGCGTTAGTTGCGCCTAGCTTCAGTATTTCAACGACTTACCGACAGGTGGCGCTGATAGTCAATTGTTCAGTAAGTGCCGCTAGGGCTAGTAGTTGGGATGTCGCTGACAGGTGACGTTGAGGTTGTGAGTATGGCGACGGAAGACGGTATGTCGGGCGAGCTGTCTGCCAGTGGCTCCGGTCAGCCAAGTAAGAGAAAGAGGGTGGGTAGCGCTACAACGGCGGACTATGTTGCCGAGTTCCGGACAGCATGGGACGGTTTTTACGACTTCTTAGGAAGTATTTCGAAGCAAGTAAGCAAGGAGAGCATTCTCGAGCTTCAAAGACGGTCGCGCCTAGTAGAGACAGTGTTCATGTCTATGGTGATGGAGTCGGAACACATCAGAGGCAGGCTAGTTGAGCAGGATAGGCTGAAGGACGTGGTTAGGTCGTATGAGCGGCAGGCTAGTGGGCTGGACGGGCGTGAGTGGCCAGCTTTGAGCCAACCGGGCAAAAGTTCGGCAAAAAAGACGGTGAGCCCCCCGATGGTCAAGGTCACGAGACCTAAGAATACGAGCTATTCTATCATCGTGCGGTCTAGCTCTGATGAGCCACTGGCAGCCGACGAGGTAAAGAGCCGGGTGGAATGTGTGGCGAAGGCGGTGGCACACGTCAAGGTTAGCGCGGTAAGGAGGGTAAGGAATGGGGTAGCTATTGAGGCAGCGTCTCAGGGAGACCTCGACGACATTCGTAAATGTGCGACTTTTAGGGAGAAGGGACTGAAGTTAGAGGATCCCCGTAAGGTAGGACCAAAGGTAGCTATTTACGACGTTCCGTCTACCTTAAGTCGGGAAGAGGTCATGAGGGACATATTTGAGAAGAATTTGGTAGAAAAGATTGGGGAGGAGGAATATAAAGCGCGCACGCGGGTTGTGTCGGTTTCTCCAAAGGGCACATATGTCTTAGAGGTGTCACTTAAGATGCGGGACGCTATGATTCAGGAGGGTAAACTATACCTGGGATGGCACTGCTGCCGGGTCCGCGAGATTGACGTCGTGCTAAGGTGCTACCGTTGCTTCGCGTATGGGCACGTGGCGAGGGAATGCAAGGAGAAAGAGAATTTATGCCGTAGGTGTGGTAAGAGTGGGCACTCTTACGTAGATTGCAAGAATGATGAGGTTTGCATGAATTGTAGGTCAGCGAAGAGGGAGCATGTTAAACACAGTGTGATTAGTAGTGAATGTCCGGAATACAAGAAGGCGGTTGTAAGAACAAGGTCGCGTGTAACAATTGATTGATGGGTTGCATGCGCATCATCCAATTGAATTGTGGTCGGGGAAGAGAAATCATGTCTGACGCGAGTCAAGGGTTGTTGGCAGAACGTATTGGGGTAGCCCTACTACAGGAGCCCTATACGGTAAATTCTCGTGTTTGTGGCATGCCAACCTCGTCGCGCGTTTACGCACGTACGGGGGAGGGACCGCCCAAGGCGGCTGTGGTTGTCTTAGATGATAGCCTCGACGTGTTAGAGGTCCCTGAGCTCGTTACAACCACGGGAGTCTGCGTGGCCGTCGTTGGGCCAGTAGGTCAAATCTTTGTTTGTTCGCTATATTGTCAATTTGGGGGGGGGGGGGGGAAATCGGGCATGATATCGATTACCTTCGACGTGTGATAGTGAGAGCGAATGATTGTCCAGTTATTGTGGGGTTAGATGCGAACGCCGTATCGCCGCTATGGTTTAGTAAAGGGGAAACGTTTCGGTACGGTGATCGGGTTGAGCGAGGCAGGCTAATCGAGGACCTAGTCCATACGTTCGGGTTAGTTGTGCTAAACCAACCGAGTCGCATATTCACGTACAATGGTCCGGGCGGGATGAGCGACATAGATGTTACGTTTACTAATAGGATGGGGAATCGGTTAACGTGGTCGTGGGAGGTCATTGATGATTGGGGATCTCGGATCACAATGCCATTCGCATCACGGTAACAGGGAGGGAGGTAGATACACGTGACGTGGTCAATCGTGTAGGCTGGGTGACAAAGAATGTAGATTGGGATACGTATGAGACGGAACTGAAATCACTAGTAGATGTCGAATACTCCGACTTCGTTGAGATGTCAGCTGACAGACAATCGGAGGTCCTCTTGGGCTGGGTAACCAGTACCAATGACCGGCTCCTGAAAAGGAGAACGAGAGTTACTCGACGGAGAGCGGTCCATTGGTGGACACAGGAGTTGTCGGCCCTACGAAGGGTTTCACGGCGCAAACGTAGGGCTTTCCAGCTTGCCAGACGTACCCAGTCAGATTCTTTGAATCTATGCGAGGCCAAATACCGAGCTAGTGTTCGAACGTACCGACAGTTGCTTAGGGAAGAGAAGGATAAGCACTGGAGGGAGTTTGTTCGCGAGCAAGGTCGCGATGATCCATGGGGGGCGTTGTATCGTATCTGTCGCGGTTTGAGAGGGGACGCGGATATTCCCATGATTAGGCATGGAAATCGGGTTGCCGAGTCGTGGGATGAAAACGCAAACGTTTTGTTGGATAGCTTCTTTCCGGCCGCGGTTGAACCGACAATGGCAGTCGATGCCATTCGTGGGGAACGCGAGTTCAGCTGGGATGACGTCGAGTCGGCAGTCTTTTCAATGTCTGTCGGTAAGTCGCCTGGCTTAGATGGGGTAGACGCGATTATGCTTCGGTACGTATGGGCTGCATTGTCAATCTACGTGAAGTCGATGTTTGACACCTGCCTGTCGTCATGCTGTTTTCCTGTACAGTGGAAGCATGGACGTGTGGTTGTACTGCTGAAGTCGGAAGATAGAGTGAGGGATGATCCCAGCTCGTACCGACCGATTACCTTACTGAATGTCTTCGGTAAGGTACTCGAGCGGTTACTTGTTGGGAGATTGTCTCCTCTGTTGGACGGTCTTCACAGGCAGCAGTATGGGTTTCAGAAAGGGAAGTCAGTCGAGGACGCGTGGAGCGACGTGAAGTCCACGGTTCGTGATTCCGGAAAGAAGTATGTGTTGGGGGTATTTGTAGATTTTAAAGGCGCGTTCGATAACCTGTCTTGGAACTCGATCCTTGGCAGGTTTCGAAAATTGGGTAGCGCGGATATCGCGATCTGGCGGGATTTTTTCCGGGACAGACGCGTATGTATTTGGGGACGTAGTGGGGTTGCATGGCATGATGTAGAACGGGGTTGTCCACAGGGTAGTATTAGTGGTCCTGTATGCTGGAATGCTTGTATGGATGTGCTTCTGTGGGAACTGGAGGTTGCAGGTTGCAAGTTTGTGGCTTACGCCGAAGACCTCTTGCTTTTAGTGGAAGGTGGTAGTCGACTTGAGCTCGAAACGGAAGCGTCAAGATTCCTCTCACTCGTCACTGGGTGGGGGGATCGAGTCGGTGTGCCAGTCTCTGGCTCTAAGTCGGTTACCATGCTGCTGAAAGGAAAGTTGTCGGCGAATCGGCCTCCAGTGGTACGATCGGGGGGTATGAGTCTGCGTCACGTGCCAAGTGTGAAATATTTGGGTGTGCGAGTGAGTGAAGGCATGAAGTTCCGATTGCATGTGGAGGAACTGCATGGTAAGATTGTCAGGGTGGTAGGCATGATGCGTAGGGTTTTGCGCAGGGAATGGGGTTTGTCACGTCGTGCATGTCGTGTTTTGTTTAAGGGACTGTTTGTTAATAGTGTCTTGTATGCATGTAGTGTCTGGGTTGATGTTCTTCAGTTTGATTACGGGGTAGAATTGCTAGATAGGTGTGAGCGTGTTGCGTTGTATGCATGTTTACGTGTTTGTAGAACTGTATCTACGCATGCGATGCAGGTGTTAATGGGTGAGTTGCCGTGGTGGTTAGAGGCTAAACGTAGGGCTTGCATGTACCGCGTGAGGCATGGGGTATTACTAACACCCGCGGATCTGCTAAGAGAGGAAGAGGTTAAGGGACGTAACCTGGGCCAGGTGAAATCCCTGCTGGCGGAAAGAGCCATGGAGATCTGGCAGCGTGAGTGGGACGCCTCGGACAAGGGTAGGGTTACCTACTCCTTTGTCCCAGACGTGTCATTCGCCTCTCAGAATCGGTGGTTCGATCCAAGCCTGAAGCTGACGTTTCTCTTAACAGGCCACGGGAGCATGAGGGCATTCTTGCATGCTAGGAATTTGGCGGATGGAAGTGAGTGTGATTGCGGTATGGGTGAGGAAACCTGGCTCCACGTGTTGGTGAGGTATCCGTTGTTAGGGGACGTAAGGGATCTCCGTCGCCTAGGGGTCATTCAGAGGGGGGATGGGTTCATTTTTGCAGGTGTCCTTCGGGAGCTACGTCGGAGGACTTCGCAGCGACGGCCTTCACTAGACGTGAGGAGAGGTTACGGGGTGTACGACAGGGGGTGGGCTACGTCGAGGATCGAGGTTGGGACTGTCTGATGATGGATGCTAGTTGAATGATTCAGACGTGTATCTATGTTGGCGTGAATGAAGGGTGAATGTTGTGCGGCACGAATGTGCGATGGTGGCTCAGAATGCCACCATGCTGCAGTGGTGGGGATCTGGACACCTATTAGGGCCAGGATGTGGAACCATAGCAGTTCCGGGTGGATTAGCTTCGTCTTCTCCTATGGGCTGCCTTGGGGAAACTTGGAGGTGGCAACTCCCCCTCCTGGTGCTGGCGATACTTATGCCTGGCGTGTAAGAGCCTAATTAAGGAGCTGTTAGGGGAAAGGCTTCGCCCTGGAACCTGTATCAGCGAACCTCAACCGGGAGGCTAAACCGGTACTCCGTGGGGCTGACCAGACCCGGGGTTTTCATACCTTGGTTGGCGTAACGGGAGGCGCGCTGTGGTCTGCAGCATGCGCGAAGGCGGAGGGCAAAAGGTTTCAACAGGCAATTGCTGCCTAGGGGTGCTTCGTTCATCCCGGCGTGTGAGTTGCGTGCCAATCAACTCGGGCGCTAGCCTGCATAGCTAGTAGGGCTTTGGATAGTGGCCCGCCCCACCAGTGGGTCCTCTACTGGGCTTGAACCCGGGAACAGGAATCGCTCGGCAGCGAACTGGTAGTCATTGCGATTCGCTTTGACGCGTCCGATGAGCGTAACTCATCCCTGCAGTTGCAGGTTTGCCGACTGTAGTGCCGAGAGGCGAAACAGTACACAATTCGTGTCCCTCTGACTAAAGTTATCAAGAAGAAGAAAGATTTTCAGAAGGTGGTCATTACGCCTACCTCTGATAATCCTAATAATTTAAAGACTAGTGACGATGTGAAAAACCATCTCATAAAATGTGTAAACCCTGTCAAGGTTGGTTTTAAGCCTGAACGTCTCATCAGGCTTTCTAATAAGAGGGTCTGTATAGAGACTTCAAGTGGAACTGACATTGACAAGATCATGTCTTCGGACGACCTAAAGAAAAATGGGTTACGTGCCCAAAAGATGACAAAACTGAATCCCCGTCTCTTAATTAAGAACGTGGGTTCAGCTAGTTCAGACAAGGATGTCTTGGCGGCGATCGTTTCGTTCAATGCTGAAATTGATGTGAACGCGCTGAAATTTATTGGGAAAACTGGCCCGAGAAACAAACATGTGCATCATGTTATAATAGAGGTCGCGCCAAAAGATCGGAAGATCTTGCTGCAAAGCAAGCTCTTCATTGGGTGGCACGCTTGTAGAGTTGAAGACTATTTGAGTATAAAAAGGTGCTACAAGTGCCAAAAGATCGGGCACTTCGCAAAGGACTGCAAGAGTAAAGATGCATATAGTCACTGCAGTGGTGAACATAGGTATGACAAATGCCCTAATAAGACTGAAACCCCTAGGTGTTCTAACTGTGTACAAGATGGTTTGAAAGGTGCACAGGCTGCTCATGCAGCGAGAGACACTGGCTGTCCTCACTATAAGAAGAGGCTAAGTACATTTATAGGGAACATTGATTATGGTTGTTAAACCATACATCACCCTAGTACAGGCGAACTTACAATATTCGAGGCTGGCTACGCAGGAGTGCATAAGTCTTGCGAGAAGAGAGAGGGTGGACATACTGGCTCTTGAAGAGCCGTATAACTACCTGAACTCGCAATCAGGAGCATATATGATCCCTAATATGGCTGGAGTCCAAGTGATCTCGATCACCGACTCCAGAATATATGCTGCCATAGTGATTGTAAATCCAAGACTAAAAGCTCTTAAGTTAGTTCAGTTTACGAAAGCTCACCAAGCCTTCTGTGAGTTAATAATTGGACAGCAAGTGGTCATAATAGGCTCAGTCTACTGTGCACCAAGCAACCAGTTAGTATCTGACTTGCAACCTTTAACAGTTGCAGTCAGTGCACAGAAGGACCGGCATCAGATTGTGTGTTGCGATGCAAATGCTAAATCAGATGTCTGGTTCTCGGGGACTGAGGATCCAAGAGGGCAGTTGTTCACCGATTTCATCATCGAGAGTGATCTCCATGTTGTTAATCAGGCTGGCAACCCCAAGACATTTAGTAGCACTAACGGTGAAAGTAACATTGACGTTACGCTAGCCAATGACATCGCGCTTAGGCGCATTGAAAGCTGGAAAGTAAGACCGGGCGAGATCAATAGCGATCATCGCCCGATATTTATCAAGTACCTTTTGAACGATTCCATCAAGGAGATAACATCAGGTTATATATTCAAGCATGGAAACTGGGAGGCCATAAGGCTAGGTGTACGTGAGTTAATCGCCACCATAGACTCGACACCTTGGATACCAAGCATAGAGCGCGTCGATATAATAGTTGGCTTGTTGACAACCGGCGCTCAAACACTTCTGGAGAACTTTGTTCCTAGAAAGAAACTGTATCAAGGTAGACAGGATTGGTGGAATGAGAGACTCGATCGACTCAGGCAGGAAGTACAAAAGCTCAAGCGCCTAGCGCAACGAGCCAGCAACCAGCCTGACCGAGAAGTGCACCGACGCAATTATGGTCGGACCTTAGAATCCTACAGGATTGGAAAGGCGAATAGCACTATGTGCACTTCGTGCAATAGGGTAGACGATCCCCTTCATCGGGTTTATTCATGCACTCGCTTTGACACAGCAAGAGACACGATGATAGCAAAACTTCCAGTCTGGCCGTTGGATCCCAATGAGCTTTTATCTCAATTGGAGGACATAGCAGACTTGGAAGCGTTTACCGGACTTGACAGAATAAGTTAATGGCATATACGAGTTCCAGGTGGGCCTATTGAAACCAGTGAGCTACTCACTCAGCTGGTGGATTTGGCATTACTAGAACTCAAAATATTAACTGGATCGGACTTACACGAGTTCCAGGTGGGCCTATTGAACCCAGTGAGCTACTGACTCAGCTGGCGGATTTGGGAATACTGGAACTCAAAATCAAATAAATCGGACTTACAATGAACAATGAATCGGACATACACGAGTTCCAGGTGGGCCTATTGAACCCAGTGAGCTACTCACTCAGCTGGCGGATTTGGCAATACTGGAACTCATTTATAATATTAATATGACGCGCAAAGCAATTGAAGCTAAGCAAGACAGAAAGCTCCTAATGTAGATAAGCATAATCACTTAGGCAAGCTGAGAATTTATTTTATTTATATGTATATATATAGTATCTAAGTGAATTAGATATAAGTTAGAATAGTATTTAGTTTATTTAAAATCAACAATGGTTGAAGTGGTTATCGCTAGTGGTAGCGGCCCGCCTCCTCGCGGCTCCACTAGGAGTACCGATTGTATCTAGAGATGTAAAGAGGGTCAAAATACCTCTAAATTTTAATGTATGTTCTATATTGAATAAAGCTGGCGTATTGAGTATCACCCTCGGGTGACACTCTCACATTTTTTTTTTTGACCCTCTGACTATTCGTGTCGTGACTGTCGAGCTGAACGGACGTGCTAGCGCGCTGCTGTGTTCTTGTACGTTTCTTTTGCCTCAAGGTCGAGTTTCACGTTTTTTAAAAAAGTCTTTTTCAAGACTCTTCCGGGTTTTCTGGAGTGGTGAAGGAGTGTTTCGGGACATTTTTACACGTGGTGAGTGTTGCTGAGTGGGTGTGTGTGTGTGTGTGTCCCGCCGAATCGCCGGGAAACCGGGGTAAGTTTGTTTTTAGGTTTTTTTCTTTCGTAATTAGACTCTGCCTTGTCTTTGACTTGGTAGAGTCTTTTTTTATTAGTCTTTTTTGGGGGATTTATACATGCTATACATTTTCTGGTAGCCTCTCTACGTATATAGTTTTTTGTATTTGCCTTCCACGAGGTTCACTCGCCGGCATAAGCCGGTAGTTCGTAAACCTCCGATAGGTGGCTTTGGTTAGGCTACTGCCCGACAGGTGGCGTTAGTTGCGCCTAGTTTCAGTAGGTTGCTATTTCAACGACTTACAGACAGGTGGCACTGATAGTCAATCGTTTCGAAAGCGCCCGCTAGGGCTAGTAGTTGAGATGTCGCTGAAAGGTGACGTTGAAGTCCGGTCAGCCAAGTAAGAGGAAAAGGGTGGGTAGCGCTAAAACGGCGGATTATGTTGCTGAGTTCCGGACAGCATGGGACGGATTCTATGACTTTTTAGGAAGTATATCGAAACAAGTTAGCAAGGAGAGTATAGCTACAAAGACGGTCGCGCTTAGTGGAGACGGTATTTATGTCCATGGTGATGGAATCTGAACACATCAGAGGTAGGCTGGTTGAGCAGGATAGGCTGAAGGATGTGGTTAGGTCTTATGAGCGGGAGGCTAGTGGGTTAGACGGGCGTGAGTGGTCAGCTTTGAGCCAACCGGGCAAAAGTTCGGCAAAGCAGACAGTGAGCTCCCCGATGGTCAAGGTCACGAGACCTAAGAATACAAGTTATTCTGTTATCGTGCGATCGAGTTCTGATGAGCCACTGGCAGCCGATGAGGTCAAGAGCCGGGTGGAATGTGTGGCGAAGGCGGTGGCACACGTCAAAGTTAGCGCGGTACGGAGGGTTAGGAACGGGGTAGCTATTGAGGCAGCGTCTCAGGGTGACCTCGATGATATTCGAAAATGTGCGACATTTAGGGAGAAGGGACTGAAGTTGGAGGATCCCCGTAAGGTCGGACCGAAGGTAGCCATTTACGACGTTCCGTCTACCTTAAGTCGGGAAGAGGTCATGAGGGACATATTCGAGAAGAACTTGGTAGGAAAGATAGGGGAGGAGGAATATAAAGCGCGCACGCGGGTTGTGTCGGTTTCTCCGAAGGGTATCACTTAAGATGCGGGACGCTATGCTTGAGGAGGGTAAACTGTACCTGGGATGGCACTGCTGCCGGGTCCGCGAGATTGACGTCGTGTTAAGGTGCTACCGTTGCTTCGCGTATGGGCATGTGGCGAGGGAATGTAAGGAGAAAGAGAATCTATGCCGTAGGTGTGGTAAGAGTGGGCACTCTTACGTAGATTGTAAGAATGATGAGGTTTGCATGAATTGTAGGTCAGCGAAGAGGGAGCATGTTAAACACAGTGTGATTAGTAGCGAATGTCCGGAATACAAGAAGAAGGTTGTAAGAACGAGGTCGCATGTAACAATTGATTGATGGGTTGCATGCGCATCATCCAATTGAATTGTGGTCGGGGAAGAGAAATCATGTCTGACGCGAGTCAAGGGTTGTTGGCAGAACGTATTGGGGTAGCCCTACTACAGGAGCCCTACACGGTAAATTCTCGTGTTTGTGGCATGCCAACCTCGTCGCGCGTTTACGCACGTACGGGGGAGGGACCGCCCAAGGCGGCTGTGGTTGTCTTAGATGACAGCCTCGACGAGTTGGAAGTCCCTGAGCTCGTTACAACCACGGGAGTCTGCGTGGCCGTCGTTGGGCCAATAGGTCAAATCTTTGTTTGTTCGCTATATTGTCAATTTGGGGGGGAAATCGGGCATGATATCGATTACCTTCGACGTGTGATTGTGAGAGCGAATGATTGTCCAGTTATTGTGGGGTTAGATGCGAACGCCGTATCGCCGCTATGGTTTAGCAAAGGGGAAACGTTTCGGTACGGTGATCGGGTTGAGCGAGGCAGGCTAATCGAGGACCTAGTCCATACGTTCGGGTTAGTTGTGCTAAACCAACCGAGTCGCATATTCACGTACAATGGTCCGGGCGGGATGAGCGACATAGATGTTACGTTTACTAATAGGATGGGGAATCGGTTAACGTGGTCGTGGGAGGTCATTGATGATTGGGGGATCTCGGATCACAATGCCATTCGCATCATGGTAACAGGGAGGGAGGTAGATACACGTGACGTGGTCAATCGTGTAGGCTGGGTGACAAAGAATGTAGATTGGGATACGTATGAGACGGAACTGAAATCACTAGTAGATGTCGAATACTCCGACTTCGTTGAGATGTCAGCTGATAGACAATCGGAGGTCCTCTTGGGCTAAGTAACCAGTACCAATGACCGGCTCCTGAAAAGGAGAACGAGAGTCAATCGACGGAGAGCGGTCCATTAGTGGACACAGGAGTTGTCGGCCCTACGAAGGATTTCACGGCGCAAACGTAGGGCTTTCCAGCTTGCCAGACGTACCCAGTCAGATTCTTTGAATCTATGCGAGGCCGAATACCGAGCTAGTGTTCGAACGTATTGACAGTTGCTTATGAAAGAGAAGGATAAGCACTGGAGGGAGTTTGTTCGCGAGCAAGGTCGCGATGATCCATGGGGGGCGTTGTATCGTATCTATTGCGGTTTGAGAGGGGAGGCGGATATTCTCATGATTAGGCATGGGAATCGGGTTGCCGAGTCGTGGGATGAAAACGCGAACGTTTTGTTGGATAGCTTCTTTCCGGCCGCGGTTGAACCGACAATGGCAGTCGATGCCATTCGTGGGGAACGCGAATTCAGCTGGGATGACGTCGAGTCGGCAGTCTTTTCAATGTCTGTCGGTAAGTCGCCTGGCTTAGATGGGGTAGACGCGATTATGCTTCGGCACGTATGGGCTGCATTGTCAATCTACGTTAAGTCGATGTTTGACACCTGCCTGTCGTCATGCTGTTTTCCTGTACAGTGGAAGCATGGAATTGTGGTTGTACTGCTGAAGTCGGAAGATAGAGTGAGGGATGATCCCAGCTCGTACCGACCGATTACCTTACTGAATGTTTTCGGTAAGGTACTCGAGCGGTTACTTGTTGGGAGATTGTCTCCTCTGTTGGACGGTCTTCACAGGCAGCAGTATGGGTTTCAGAAAGGGAAGTCAGTCGAGGACGCGTGGAGCGACGTGAAGGCCACGGTTCGTGATTCCGGAAAGAAGTATGTGTTGGGGGTTTTTGTAGATTTTAAAGGCGCGTTCGATAACCTGTCTTGGAACTCGATCCTTGACAGGTTTCGTGAATTGGGTAGCGCGGATATCGCGATCTGGCGGGATTTTTTCCGGGACAGACGCGTTTGTATTTGGGGTCGTAGTGGGGTTGCATGGCATGATGTAGAACGGGGTTGTCTACAGGGTAGTATTAGTGGTCCTGTATGCTGGAATGCTTGTATGGATGTGCTTCTGTGAGAACTGGAGGTTGCAGGTTGCAAGTTTGTGGCTTACACCGATGACCTCTTGCTTCTAGTGGAAGGTGGTAGTCGACTTGAGCTCGAAACGGAAGCGTCAAGATTCCTCTCACTTGTCACTGGGTGGGGGGATCGAGTCGGTGTGCCAGTCTCTGGCTCTAAGTCGGTTACCATGCTGCTGAAAGGAAAGTTGTCGGCGAATCGGCCTCCAGTGGTACGATCGGAGGTATGAGTCTGCGTCACGTGCCAAGTGTGAAATATTTGGGTGTGCGAGTGAGTGAAGGCATGAAGTTCCGATTGCATGTGGAGGAACTGCATGATAAGATTGTCAGGGTGGTAGGCATGATGCGTAGGGTTTTGCGCAGGGAATGGGGTTTGTCAGTTGTGAGTTGCCGTGGTGGTTAGAGGCTAAGCGTAGGGCTTGCATGTACCGCGTGAGGCATGATGTTTTACTAACACCCGCGGATCTGCTAAGAGAAGAAGAGGTTAGGGGACGTAACCTGGGCCAGGTGAAATCCCTGCTGGCGGAAAGAGCCATGGAGATCTGGCAGCGTGAGTGGGACACCTCGGACAAGGGTAGGGTTACCTACTCCTTTGTCCCAGACGTGTCATTCGCCTCTCAGAATCGGTGGTTCGATCCAAGCCTGAAGCTGACGTTTTTCTTAACAGGCCACGGGAGCATGAGGGCTTTCTTGCATGCTAGGAATTTGGCGGATGGAAGTGAGTGTGATTGTGGTATGGGTGAGGAAACCTGGCTCCACGTGTTGGTGACGTAAGGGATCTCCGTCGCCTAGGGGTCATTCAGAAGGGGGATGGGTTTATTTTTGCAGGTGTCCTCCGGGACGAAGAGACGTACAAGTTAGCGGAGGACTTCGCAGCGACGGCCTTCACTAGACGTGAGGAGAGGCTACGGGGTGTACGACAGGGGGTGGGCTAGGTTCGCGGATCGAGGTTGGGACTGTCTGATGATGGATGCTAGTTGAATGATTGAGACGTGTTTCTATGTTGGCGTGAATGAAGGGTGAATGTTGTGCGGCACGAATGTGCGATGGTGGCTCAGAATGCCACCATGCTGCAGTGGTGGGGATCTGGACACCTATTAGGGCCAGGATGTGGAACCATAGCAGTTCCGGGTGGATTAGCTTCGTCTTCTCCTATGGGCTGCCTTGGGGAAACTTGGAGGTGGCAACTCCCCCTCCTGGTGCTGGCGATACTTATGCCTGGCGTGTAAGAGCCTAATTAAGGAGCTGTTAGGGGAAAGGCTTCGCCCTGGAACCTGTATCAGCGAACCTCAACCGGGAGGCTAAACCGGTACTCCGTGGGGCTGACCAGACCCGGGGTTTTCATACCTTGGTTGGCGTAACGGGAGGCGCGCTGTGGTCTGCAGCATGCGCGAAGGCGGAGGGCAAAAGGTTTCAACAGGCAATTGCTGCCTAGGGGTGCTTCGTTCATCCCGGCGTGTGAGTTGCGTGCCAATCAACTCGGGCGCTAGCCTGCATAGCTAGTAGGGCTTTGGATAGTGGCCCGCCCCACCAGTGGGTCCTCTACTGGGCTTGCACCCGGGAACAGGAATCGCTCGGCAGCGAACTGGTAGTCATTGCGATTCGCTTTGACGCGTCCGATGAGCGTAACTCATCCCTGCAGTTGCAGGTTTGCCGACTGTAGTGCCGAGAGGCGAAACAGTACACAATTCGTGTCCCTCTGACTAAAGTTATCAAGAAGAAGAAAGATTTTCAGAAGGTGGTCATTACGCCTACCTCTGATAATCCTAATAATTTAAAGACTAGTGACGATGTGAAAAACCATCTCATAAAATGTGTAAACCCTGTCAAGGTTGGTTTTAAGCCTGAACGTCTCATCAGGCTTTCTAATAAGAGGGTCTGTATAGAGACTTCAAGTGGAACTGACATTGACAAGATCATGTCTTCGGACGACCTAAAGAAAAATGGGTTACGTGCCCAAAAGATGACAAAACTGAATCCGCGTCTCTTAATTAAGAACGTGGGTTCAGCTAGTTCAGACAAGGAGCTGTTAGGGGAAAGGCTTCGCCCTGGAACCTGTATCAGCGAACCTCAACCGGGAGGCTAAACCGGTACTCCGTGGCGCTGACCAGACCCGGGGTTTCATACCTTGGTTGGCGTAATGGGAAGCGCGCTGTGGTCTGCAGCATGCGCGAAGGCGGAGGGCAAAAGGTTTCAACAGGCAATTGCTGCCTAGGAGTGCTTCGTTCATCCCGGCGTGTGAGTTGCGTGCCAATCAACTCGGGTGCTAGCCTGCATAGCTAGTCGGGCTTTGGATAGTGGCCCGCCCCAGTACACAATTCGTGTCCCTCTGATTAGCTTTGCGCAGGGGCGATATTGTAACCAATGAAGGTTATGATATTGTTGGCACATTTTTATCGTGACCTAACATATTTGTATTGTCTGTGTGCAAAACTCTAATAATTTGTTAGTGCGCTGCACAAGAGAAGATTAGCAAATTGAGTATAACAAACATAAGCTGGTTAAAGTCGCAATAACAGAACTTCATGGCGTGACGGTGAACCACCTCTCCGAGGTTCCTTCGGTAACGAAGCGAGGGCTGCTAGGAACTTCTCTGAAGTTCCGCTATAAAGTATAAGTCTCCCTCCACGGCTAAGCACGACCTACCACGTGCTCAGCTCCCAAAACGGACACGATGGCCTCGCAGCCCGTCTCTGACGGCTGTGAGGCTATTACAAAGGAGGTTAGGAATGTTATGAAGATTGTCACCTCCCTAGTAAAGCAAGTAGGCAGACTGGCAAATGAGGAGAAATCCAAAAATAAACAAACTAGCATTGTCAAGGAACTTAACAATGTAAATTCCGGCCTTGCTAGTATAAGAGAACTGGTGTTACCAATTGGACAGAGTGCGTCTACCCAAGACAAACTCGATGAAATTATAAAACATATCAAAGAGGTTAAGCCAATAAAGACAGTCCCTGCGTCTTACTCACAAGCCGTAAAGTCCCTTACGGCGAGTAAGCCAGAACCGAAAACAAGAGTTATCAAAAAGAAAAAAGATTTTCAGAAGGTGGTCATTATGCCTACCTCTGAGAATCCAAATAATTTGAAGACAAGCGATGATGTGAAAAACCACCTTATGAAATGCGTAAACCCTATCAAGGTTGGTGTTAAGCCTGAACGTCTCATCAGGCTCTCTAATAAGAGGGTCTATATTGAGACTTCAAATGACACGGATATCGATAAGATCGATTTAAGGAAAAATGGGTTACGTGCCCAGAAGATGACGAAACTGAATGCGTGACTCTTAATTAAGAACGTGGGTTCAGCTAGTTCAGACAAGGATGTCTTGGCGGCGATCGTTGGGATCAATGCTGAAATTGACGTGAACGCGCTGAAGTTTATTGGGAAAGCTGGCCCGAGAAACAAACATGTGCATCATGTTATAATAGAGGTCGCGCCAAAAGATCGGTAGATCACTGACTCCAGAATATATGCTGCCATAGTGATTGTAAATCCAAGACTGAAAGCTCTTAAGTTAGTTCAGTTTACGAACGCTCACCAAGCCTTCTGTGAACTAATAATTGGACAGCAAGTGGTCGTAATAGGCTCAGTTTACTGTGCACCAAGCAACCAGTTAGTATCTGACTTGCAACCTTTAACAGTTGCAGTCAAGGCACTGAGGGACCGGCATCAGATTGTGTGTTGCGATGCAAATGCTAAATCGGATGTCTGGTTCTCGGGGTCTGAGGACCCAAGAGGGCAGTTGTTCACCGATTTCATCATCGAGAGTGATCTCCATGTTGTTAATCAGGCTGGCAAGCCCAAGACATTTAGCAGTACTAACGGTGAAAGTAACATTGACGTTACGCTAGCCAATGACATCGGGCTTAGGGACATTGAAAGCTGGAAAGTAAGACTGGGCGAGATCAATAGCGATCATCGCCCGATATTTATCAAGTACCTTTTGAACGATTCCATCAAGGAGATAACATCAGGTTATATATTCAAGCATGGAAACTGGGAGGCCATAAGGCTAGGTGTACGTGAGTTAATCGCCACCAAAGACTCGATACCTTGGATACCAAGCATAGAGCACGTCGATATAATAGTTGACTTGTTGACAACCGGCGCTCAAACACTTCTGGAGAACTTTGTTCCTAGAAGAAAACTGTATCAAGGTAGACAGGATTGGTGGAATGAGAGACCCGATCGACTCAGGCAGGAAGTACAAAAGCTCAAGCGCCTAGCGCAACGAGCCAGCAACCAGCCTGACCGAGAAGTGCACCGACGCAATTATGGTCGGACCTTAGAAAAGTATAAGGTTGAAGTGCGGAAAGCGAGCGATGACTCCTGGAAGCGTTTCGTTGAGGAGGACTTAATAGAAAACCCATGGGGGGTGACCTAAAAAATGGCTGCGAACAAGCTAGGTAAAACCCCGCCACTAAGCAATATCCACTTGGGTGGTGGTGTATATACGCAAGATACTGGGACGTCTATGACGGCTCTACTAAATGCTCTGATGCCAGATGATTCTCTTGATTCGGACCTTGAGAGTCACAAAGTCATCAGGCAGGAGACGTGTAGACCTGCTACTGGGTGTGGCGACTTGTCTCCTGAGCTCTCTGAAGAGCTGGTGATGGACCTCATTGCATGTGTAGCAAAGAAGAAGGCCATGGATCTAAATGAGATCCCGGGGCAGTTCCTTAAATGTACAGCGGATCTCATGAGCAACCTTTTACGAAGGTTGTTTGAAGACTGCCTAGCTCTAGGGTACTTCCCGAAAGCATGGACATGTTGCAATTTAAAGGTTACTCCGAAAGGAATACAAAAAGACTTGGCTGAACCCAAGTCATATAGACCGATTTCCCTACTTCCTGAGTATAGGAAGCTTTTTGAGAGACTGCTTATACATCTGTTACATATGACAAACCAGATCTTCACAACGCCAACCAGTTTGGATTCGTGAAGGGTAAGTCAACTACGCATGCTTTGAGAGAACTCACCTCTCTTGTCAGCGGCTCGAGAGACTAGTATGTTATTGGTATCTTTCTTGACATAACCGGTGCCTTTGACAATCTTTGGTGGCCTAGCGTCATCAAGAGACTCACTGACATCGGGGTTAACAACAAGATCCTGCAGGTGCTACACAGCTATCTGCAGGATCGGAAAGTAGTCTTCGCCATGGGGGAGACTACTGTACGTAAAGATTTAACCAAGGGTTGCCCGCAAGGGTCAGTCCTTGGTCCTTTAATGTGGAACGTAGTCATGGATACCCTCCTAGAGAGATTGGATGCACAAGGCGTCAAGGTCATTGCGTACGCAGACGACATACTGGTCTTAGTGAGTGGGGACAACAGGATTCGTCTCGAGGAGAGTGTCAGAGAAGCACTGGTAGAGGTTGAAAGCTGGGCGAGTGATAATAAACCTGCCTTTTCTGTTAATAAAAGCACATACATGCTTTTCAAAGGCAAGTTAAGTAGAGACCCTACTGTTAAACTCTATGGAAAGAACGTAAGACGTTCTTACTATACTAAGTATCTCGGCATTATCTTAGATGACAAACTCCTGTTCACTCAGCATATAAACTATGTCGTGGACCGGGCAAGGACGCTATTTATAGCTTTATGGCGCTACATGAAGCTAGGATGGGGACGTCCCCCTGACGGACTTTATACTATTTATGTGAGAGCC
>JAQOWZ010000031.1:2757954-2777954 GCA_035578165.1 Stenolophus ochropezus | reverse complement strand
ATCATTCCCGGACGACGATCCCAACACGGACAACGACGTACAAGCCGAAATCAGAAGAGGTGCATTGAATCTCGAGGGAGGACACAACGACGCTGAAATCACAACGACGGAGGTAGAGAGGGCCGTAAGACGGACAAACCCCAAGAAAGCTCCAGGAGACGACGGCATCACAGCGGACGCTGTCGCGCACGCCTTCGAGGCTGATCCCAAGACCCTTACAGATACCCTCAATCTGTGCCTACGGTTTGGAGTCTTCCCAAAGGTCTGGAAGAGAGCAGACGTGAGAATGATACCCAAGCCGGATAAGGACGATGCTACAAGCGTGAAGAGTTACAGACCCATCTGCTTGCTTCCTATGGTAGGGAAGGTGCTGGACTCCATCCTGGTGGGCAGACTGGAGTTCTGGCTGAGACAGCAGGGAGGACTTAACCGACGACAGTACGGATTTACAAAAGGCCGATTGACAGTCCACGCAGTTGAAAACGTACTACAAATCGTCGCAGACGCAGCCGAAGCGAAGGAATACTGCGCGATCGTATCCTTGGAAGTATGCGGAGCATTCGACCACGCGTGGTGGCCGCTGATAATCAAAGAGCTAGCAGACAGAGGATGCCCGGCCAATCTGCTTAACCTCACACGCAGCTACTTGTCCGAGAAAACGGCAACTATATCCAGAGAGGATATATAAGATGTAAATAGTTATAGTAGTGTGATACCATTGAGTGAAACACTTCTCACTAAATCTGTCTTAAGTTACCAGTCTCGCTCGAACAGCCGACCAGTTCGGACGTGCTAGAGTCAGTATTTAAGGGACAACCCAAGTGTTTGTGACGAACGAGGGCCAAATCTGGAAACGATACCGGAAACTGTTTCGTCGGAATCAGTGGAAAGTACTGTGGAAGGAAGCGGTTACGAGCCCAGCCCTCCCAGGCTGTGCCCGATAGTCGATGAACCCCGGGGTCGAGAGGAAGTAGGTCACGATCAGTTCACCAAAAAGATTGAGTCTCTTCTCGAAGAACTCAACGCTAGAGTGAAAGGTCGGGAATCGCTACGACGAATAGTCGATTCTTTCGAGGACGGGCACATAATTCAGTGGTTAACTGAGGTGTGTCCAGAATCAGAGCCTATGAAGCCTCGTCCGACTCGCAAGAGAAATGGCCAAAGAAACGCAAACAATAATGGTCAAGGAGAAACCCCGAAACGTAAAGAGAAGCAGAGGGACTACACTTAAGCTCAGAATCTGGCTGATAGGGACTTCGGAGAGCTCGCTCGAAGGGTCCTAAGTGGAACGCTGAAGACAAGGACGTCACAGATCGAACCATCTGATCTAACTAGCCACTGGAAGCCCATATTTGAGGCCGAAGGCGCTAAGGTGACTCCTGCCGACAGGTATCCTCCTATTATCCAGGAAATGAGCAAATTGTGGTCGCCCATTACCACCGAAGAAGTTGAGCAGGTTACCACCAAGCAGGGTACAACTAGTGGACCAGACGGGATTAAGGTAAAGAGCTGGTCACTGGTCAACCCTGTCTCGAAGGCTATCTTCTTCAATTGCATATTACGTGAGGGGAGATTACCATCTGCCTTGAATTACTCGAGGACTGTATTTATTCCTAAAAAGGATGAGCCACTACAAGCTAGCGATTACCGACCACTTACTATCGGGTCTGTGGTAACTCGCCAGCTACATAAGATCTTAGCCCGCAGACTGCAAGCGCTGCCGGTCTTTGACACCCGCCAAAGGGCCTTTCTGAAAACTGATGGTCTCGCAGACAACTTGTTTGTTCTACGAGCCATCCTTGCGGACGTGCGACGAAACATTAGGACCGTGCACATGGCAACCCTAGACTTGAGTCGAGCTTTCGACACTGTCTCGTGGGACGCCATTGAGCACGCTCTCCGAACTGTGGGTTCGCCACCCTAGTTTATAAGTTATGTCCTGGGTGCCTATCGATCAGGCGCTACAGTCTTGAATACTGGGGGCAAAGAGTGGACTCGAATACAGACAAAGCAGGGAGTAAAGCAAGGTGACCCTTTATCGCCATTATTGTTTAACTTGGTAATTGATCGTGTTTTAGCCAAGGTTTCGAATTCTGTTGGCTATAAATTAACTGGCAGATTTGAAGTTGATGGCCAGATGCTGCGACAACTCGGAGTATCAGAGGTCTGGCGCTACCTTGGCTTGGATTTCCGTGGGGCGGGAGTTAGTAGTGTTCGTGCGAGCTTGAGGGACCTGCTGGACCGAGTGACCAGCGCGCCGTTAAAGCCGCAGCAGCGTCTACGCATCTTGCGCACATACCTCATTCCGAAGTTTTATCATGTGTGGGTAATGGGGCGTGTGAGTGCGGGTGTATTAGAAAACCTAGACCGTGATGTCCGGGGCGCTGTGAGAGCATGGCTGCATTTGCCTCACGATGTTCCGATAGGATACTTTCATGCTTGCGTGAAGGACGGAGGTTTGGGAATACCTAGCATTCGCTTTATTGTACCGGTAATGCGCCTGAACCGCCTGGACTCCCTCGAGGTCTCGACGGCTCCACATGTGCGAGCGGCCTCCGAAACATTTTTGTTGCAACAGTAACGCAAATGGAGTAGGGACCAATGCACTGTTGGAGGACAACTGTTGGGATCTCTTGGCGATGTTAAACGCTATTATGCGGGGCGGTTGTACGGTAGTGTTGATGGTAAAGGGCTACGCGATGCCAGACAGACGCCTGCCAGCTCATGGTGGGTTATGACGGGCGCGGACACCCTAAGTGGAGAACACTGCGTACGGCACAATAAAATTCAGATAAACTGCTTGCCTGCTCGATCGAGGACAACCCGGGGTCGAGTCGCTCTGGCTGATAACACGGGGGTAACCCCGGAACGTGCGTGCCGCGCTGGATGTGGGGTCCCAGAGACCTCCAGCCACGTGACACAACGGTGTCATAGGACGCAGAGCGCTCGACTTAAGAGGCATGACGACATATGCCGGGCGGCAGCAGTAACATTCCGAAGGCGCGGATGGGATGTTAGGGAGGAACCGAACCTACGTACTACACTAGGAACACGCAAGCCGGACATGATAATGCTCAAAGGTGATGAGCTTGTGTTATGTGATGTTGAGATATGCACAAATATTAGAGCAACAAAGTACCTATACAAGTATGTACATAAAGGCCACGATGCGGCTAATATTAATGTGTCCACATTACAGCACAACCAAGGCGTGGTGTCATGGAATGAGATTGAACAATATCAAGACATGAGGTATGTCTCAAGTCACGAGGCCTACTGGCGAATAATGAGTTATCCCCTGTCTTACAGTAATATATCAATTTTTAATGTAAGTCATACATATATACATTAATCTGATATGAATATTAATAATTTTATGTTCTTTCCAGCTCACAATTCACTTACCTGAAAAGCAGTCCATTGTTTTTGATGACGATAATCCAGAACAAGCAATAGCTGAAGCTAAACCAACACACTTACTTGCTTGGTTTGAATTAAATCAAAGAACGCCAGCTGCACGTACTTACACGTACGTACAAATTCCACAATACTACACCTGGCAACGAACGTCTTATAAATGGACAGTTCGAAAATCCCATTTTAATGTTTTGGGAAGGACACCGGAAATAAAACCCAATAGCGGGGAATTGTTCTATTTATCTAGATTGCTTACAATTGTTAAGGGTTCAACATCGTTTGAATCATTAAGAACAGTTCATGGAAGACTATACGACACATATTATGAGGCGTGTAAAGCACGTGATATCATCGAAGATGATAAAGAATACTGTAAATGTATGCAAGAGGCTTCAGTTCGTCTCATGCCTCATATGTTGCGACAATTATTTGTTCATTTATTAATGAACTGCAATATACAAGAACCATTACGAATGTACGAAACGTACAGACAAGACATGATAGATGATTTAGTTTTATCAAAAAGATACCCTGAAAATGAACTTTTGAAATATATCAATGATCAAGTACGCAGTATAAATCGAACAAATCAGGACTTCATTTTACCTGAACCACAATATGATTTCATAGATAATAATAACAACAATGACATTGATGATATAACAGTGGACGGACATCAACGACGTGCAGACATACTATATGCACAACTGAATCAAAGGCAACAAAGTGCTTACGTTACAATAATGAATAATGTAGAGGAATATTTGGCTGGCGACCATAAAACAAAACTACATTTCATTGATGGACCAGCTGGCACGGGCAAAACGTTTTTTTACAACTCAATATTACATCGAGTTAAAGGCATGGGATTGCGTCCAATTGCAGTGGCATTTACGGGAATAGCAGCAATTCTATTGCAAGGTGGACGAACAGCTCATATCCAATTTGGGATACCCATTAATCTGGATGAAAATAGCACAAGTATGCTTAAGTTAGAAGACCCAAAATGTCAAGAAATTAATGAGGCAGCAATCATTGTTTGGGATGAGGCGTCAATGACCTCTTGCAATATGCTTTCATGCGCAGACAAATTGATACGCATGATTACTTCGGAGGAGATTTTAGGCAGCTACTGCCCATAACACGAAATGCTGGACGTAACGAAACAATTAAAGCGACTTTGAAAAGACATCATTTGTGGGCTGATATACAGCAACAGCGTTGTCCCAGGCCCTAGAAAGAGAATATGAGAACAGATGCGAATGAACGAGATTTCGCATCTTATTTATTAAATATTGGAGAAGGAAGACGCGATAGAATTCCTGGCTTACCAAACGAGTACATGTTAGTACCAAGTGATATGATTGTCACAAGAAACGAATTAATATCATTTATTTTTGAGAATAATCCTAAAATTGCAACGATTGAAAACCAGGCAATTTTAACACCGACAAACATTGAAGCTGATAACATAAATGCCAGTGTTTTAACAAAATTAACCGGCTTAGCTAGGCGGTACATATCAGTTGACACAATGACAAACTATAATGAAAGTGACTTCAGAGTGCCTATTGAGTTACTGAACTCTATTTCGCCACCAGGCACGCCACCGCATATACTGCTTTACACCGCAATTCGGGTATTGGTACCATAGCGAAGTGTTTTGTCAAAATTTTTCTATTTTATAACATCTTAACTAATAAGGTTGGGACGTACGGGCCCAACCGCGAACTATAGTTTTTACAAGCACCTCTAATACACAGACGAACCACCTCCCCGAGGTGCCTTTCGGTAACGTTCAAAGGCAGGCCAGGGAACTTTTGCAAAGAATCCCGTTTGAAACCGTAAGCAACCTTTGTCGGCTAAGCACCACTGTGTATTTCGACCGGTAAGAGGAAGTGGAAGGCATACCTACGAAATCTTACCGCCCGGGGTTTATAGCTTGTGTTCTCGCGTCACGCGTTTACATAAAAATTTGATGTTATTTTGTTTTGTGTAGCTACCCCGGTTGTTGTGAGGGACTAACCACCTGGTTATTTCGCCTTTCATTGTGCAAGCACTCGTAGGGTTAGATCCATTATATTGTTTATTTTACTAACGGGCACTGAGTAATTCCAGTGTCCCCTAACCCTTGCCTGAGACCAAGGAAGTTTAAATAAGCCTTATATATTTTTAAGACCGTGTAAAGTTGGCTTAGTGGTATATATTTTGGTCAATATGGGCATTACCTGCGATTGTGGGGCAGTTTTGAAGGATGAGATAGGCTTAAGGAGGCACAAGGCGCGTACATGCAAAGGCGCTCAATACTTACCGGTCTGCGATACGTGCGGCCAAACTTTTAAGACCGTAAAAGGTCTGGGTCTCCACCGAAGGCGAATGCACCCGGTCGAGTACAACCTAGAGATGGAAAACGAGGCGACCTCGGGCCGGGCCAGACGGGCTTGGTCCGAGCTAGAGATCGAGCAGATGGCTCGACTGGAGTCTACCTTCGATGGAGGTAGGCTCCAGATTAACAACTGGATCGCATTCCATCTCAAGCGCTCTGTAGAGTCGATAAAGAGTAAACGGAAAGACCCGCACTATAAAACTCGCGTCGCTGAACACCTTGCGACTCGAGTAGCACCTACTCCCTTAAGTCCATTAAGGGAGGACGAACATCCAGGCACTGGCAATAATGATGATGTCACCGAGGCTCCCATGCCTTCACCGGTGGCATCGACTAGTGGCCTAGGAGACAATATGACGACGGCCGGCGTGAATCCACGTCCGGGTCCGTCTACGCTCCTAGGCCCAATAGAATGCGAGGAGAGAGACCCCGTGAGGGGCTATCTTCTCTCTTTGGCAAAAAGTGAGGCCTATGGAGACGTGGCAGGCCTTATTAAGGACGTCCTGGGTGACTGTCCGGCTGCTGCGTTGTCCCAGGCCCTAGAAAAGCTAGTGCCGAGTGCTTCTCGAAAGAAGCGAGGAAATGGTCAATCCTACTCCAAAGGCATTACAGAGCCGGGAAGTACTCAACCAAAGAAGGGTACGCATTATAAAAATCGTGCTTCGCAGTATAAGAAGGCCCAGGACCTGTTTGGCCGTGACCGGAAAAGGTTGGTGTCTAGCTTGTATGGAGAGTGCGAGCTAGATGCTCCTGAGGCGTGCCCCAAGATCGAGGAGGTTACTGAGGCCTATACCAGGATCTTTGGAGAAGAGTCGCCTCCAGACCCGGAGCCTGTGCGCCGGGTCGATTACGGGGAGGACAATACGTACTCCCCGATTACCGAGGAGGAAGTCAAGGAGGTGATAGGCGCCTTGAGGCAGACGGCTGCGGGGCCAGATGGTATAAGAGTGCCAGAGGTTAAAGCGTTGGACAGGAGGATCTTGGTCATCCTGTTCAACGGCTTTATGTTGACATCATCGGTTCCCGTAGCCTTGCGTTCGTGCAGAACCACGTTGATCCCGAAAGGGGGAGACCTGCACGACGTGGCCAATTGGCGGCCTATTACCATCACCTCTATACTACTTCGGCTCTTCAACAAGACCCTTGCTAAGAGGCTCAGTGCTAAATCGATAGACATGGCACAAAAAGGGTTTCGAAAGACTGATGGATGCCTCGCCAATGCGTTGATTTTACAGGCCCTCATTAAAGAGAGTCGGGAGAACATTCGCCCCTATGCAATCCTGACTCTGGACCTAAAAAAGGCGTTCGACTCCGTGTCGACGGCCTCTATACCGAGGACCCTTCAACGTGTTGGTGTACATAAGAAAGTGATTCGGCTTGTGTCGAATCAATACACAGATTTCAGCACTACCATCCGCTGCGGCACCAGTCAGACGGAACCCATACCGATGCGCAGGGGTGTCAAGCAAGGGGATCCACTCTCCCCTGTGCTCTTTAACCTTATTCTGGACGAACTGCTGTCCAATATTGACCACAAATATGGCGCTGAAGTGGGCGGAGAAAAGATTGCGTGTCTTGCTTACGCGGACGATTTGCTAGTAATGGGTCCTGATGAGAGGCACGTTCAGCATACGCTGGACGGGATTATTGCCTTTTTGGAACGCAGAGGCCTCGCTATAAATCCCGTCAAATGCACCTCGCTCGTAACAAAAACCGTTCCCAGAAAGAAGAAGTTATACGTTGTAACTAAGCCCTTAGTCCACGCGGCGGGTGTACCTTTAAAGGTCATCCAGCCATATGACGTGTTCCGTTACTTGGGCAGGAACTTCAATTTCATGGGAACGGAGCTTTTGGACGTAAGCAAACTAGAGCTCGCTCTTAGCAATCTTAGTAAATGTCCGCTAAAGCCCCCACAGAAGTTAGTTTTACTCAGCCAGCATATATTGGCAAGAGCACTAAGCGATTTCCAGTACCCTGGGATCACGTCAAAGACTTTAAAAGCCTGCGACCTAGCAGTGCGGAAAGTTGTCAAGCAGATACTGCATTTGCCGAGTTCAACCCCGAACGCGTTCTTTTACGCTAAGCGCAAGGACGGAGGGTTAGGGATAACATCGCTATTGAACGCAATCCCGCTCGTTATGCAAAAGCGTACCATCAAACTGGCACTTTCCGACTGTAGGTATGCTCGGGCTGCATTGGCGTGCAAACAGGGTATGGCCCTTCGTAGACGACTCGCAAGAGTATCGGGCAAAATCACCTCCTTGGAGGAGGCGGCCACTAAGCACAGGATTGAGCTCGAATGTGGTTATTCCGGCAACGGCCTGTATCAGGCGGGGTATAATAGTCGGGCGTGTAATTCTTGGATTACCCGACCCCCACGATACTGGTCAGGCCGGGATTACGTTCGAGCCATCCAACTACGTGCGAATATGCTACCAACCAGAGGCGCCCCTTATAATAACAAGGAGGCCCGTCTATGTCGGGCTGGGTGTAACCGCTCTGAAACGCTATGTCATGTGTTGCAGGGCTGCAACGTTACACATTTTAAAAGGATCGAACGACACAACTATGTCGCTAAGACGATCAAGAAGGCCGCGATCAAGAACGGGTGGAACGTTGAATGGGAACCGAGAATTGTTGATGTAAACGGAACCATCCGTAAGCCCGATCTGGTACTCACGGCCGGTGACAAACTGATTATTTCCGACATTGCCGTCAAGTGGGAGGGTGCTAACCCTCTTACGACGGAATACACAAGGAAAGTGGCATACTATTCAACTCCCGCATTCTTGGATGCGGTGCGAAGAAAGTATGGCCCGAAAGAGATCACCGTGGCACCGTTTGTACTGGGCGCTAGGGGCACTTGGTGTCCCTTCAACCGGACACTAGTCTCAGCGATCAATCTTTCTAAGAGAGATCAAGAGACTACCGTTCTTGATACGTTGAAGGGTGGGTGGTCCATACACGCCGATTTTTACCGCCGTACATGGCGAGGTAAGTAGCGTCGTTTGGACCATATACCCACTGCTCAACAGGCTCATTGATCACAGCTCTTAACGACATATCAAGTCACACTCTACGAACTGCAGGCACACAAAGCTCACATTTTAACGTGTCTGTATCGTTCGTGTTTCGTGTGTGGTAAAGTGTAAAACGTACCTTGTTTTTGTGTACGGTCTTTACTGTTGTTTTAATTGTCATGTCTTGAGTTGTAAGTTCGATGCCTTCAGCATAACATTTGGTCTATTTAAGCTCTCACGAGCATTTGGACCTAGCTTCGGCTAGAGATTTTCAAAATTTTGTTTGTTTACCACCCTCGTGTTAGAGTCTTATTTGTATTCACCGACGGCCGGTATAGCCGAAATGCTAAATATTTGTGTATTAGTTTCAATATGGCCACCTCGTAGTGGTGGGAGTCCCCAGTAGTCTCCTATGAAGCTAAGAGCCACCTAACCGGCCTGGTAGGGCTACCACCCCTACCAGAACTGCCGGGTTTTAAATTTACTTGGTACAAGTCCAGCAAGTAAGCCTCGGATGGGTGCAGGTAGGGGTTCGCCTGCACCCGGGATTTCGAACCCCAGGCAACGACTTCGGCCACGACCAGGGCAATCCGCTTCTCATAGCGGACCCCTAACAGCTGCAGTGACTGCGCAGCAGAGAACCGCTCCTACAGCGGGGACTAGTGGGGCTGCATATAGTGCTGTACTAAAGAGGGCCCAGTGCAATCCGGGTACCTCGCAGCCCCAGCAATCGCAGGAGGTTCCTGCCTCTAGCGGATATACGTGTCAGGTGTGCGGACTGGTGTACAAGCTGACATCAAGCTTGAACCGCCACTTGCGAGAGCGATGTGGGAATACTAACAGACTCACATGCAACTATTGTCCGAGGGCTTTCCAGAGTTACCAAGCCGTGCGTTTTCACGAGCGCCGGGCGCACGAAAGTGCTTATTGCTCGGATCTGGAAGCCAAAAAGCCCCACCCCGAGAACGAAGTATTGGCTCGCCTAGCCTCAGTCGAGGCGAGCTTCCGGGGTGGCCAAGTTAATTATTGTGTAATGATGAGAGAGACGGGCCTTACCCACGAACAAGTGCGGTATAGGCGCAAAAAGCCGGAGTACAGGCATTTTCTGGAGATGGCTAGAAAGGAGCTGCGAGATCCGCCAACACAAACCCGAACAAGGCGTTCCGCAGCTCCAGCTTCTCCCAAACCATCGACTAGCTCAGCTACGCCTCTGAGCGGTACTCCCATACCATCTGGCTCAAAACCGGACACATGTGTGAGTACTGGATCTGGTTGCCCTATAACACCTAGGGCCCAGCTTACTACACCAAAAAGCATACCGGGAAAACGCAGAACACCTGCTTTTCCCACAACACCTCCTTCTGCTCAGAGGCAGCGCTTAGAACCAATACCAGCGCAAGCCCAAACATCTGGCATTCCTCTCCCAGAGAGGAAACGCAAAAAAGGCTATCTAGCAGAGCTAGACGTGCAGCGGCTTATAAGAAGTGCCAAGATCTCTTCAAGAGGAAGAGAACGGCACTAGCACAAAAGCTAATCGAAGGCACCCCTATCGACACCCCAGAAACGAAACCCAGCATAGAGTCACTAGGGGACTACTATACTAACATCTTTAGTGCCGAGCCTAAAATCGACGATCAGGCTTTCACACCTCTTATAGCCCAGCCAACATATGCCCCTATCACAGAGGATGAAATAGCTACTATGTTGAGGTCCTAGAGCAATTCTGCTCCAGGTCCCGACGGCATTACCATCAGCCAAGTTAAAAGGTGTGCTATTAGCAGCCTTACTATGCTATTTAATGTCCTCCTGTATAGGAAGCATACACCGCAATGTTGGAAAGAGAACCGCACTATCATGGTTCCCAAAGAGGGTGACTTGACTGATCCGTCTAACTGGCGGCCAATCACCATCGGCTCTGCGCTGCAGCGTCTCTTACATAGAGTGCTGCATAAGCGCATTGCCCAGGCCGTGGATCTCCACGAATCGCAGCGTGGTTTTCGGGAGTGTGACGGAATACTGGCTAATCTACTGACAGTAGATCATTACATCAAATCCCGTCGCCTACAGGGAAAGACATATAATGTCATATCCCTAGACATTAGAAAGGCCTTCGACTCAGTGTCGCACGACTCGATCCTGAGAGCGTTGCACAGAAGTGGACTGGACGAAGGAACCATTGAGTACATAAAAGGAACTCTAGATGCCCATACGACCATCTTCATGGGCAGTTCCTGTACACAAAGTCTCCGATTCCGGAGAGGCGTAAAGCAGGGTGATCCTCTCAGTCCTTTACTATTTAATTTAGTAATGGATGAACTTTTGAGAGAGTTGAACTCCACAAGACCTGGAGGCACTCTAGATGGCAGCGGTACCAAACTTTGTGCGTTGGCTTTTGCCGATGACTTGGTGCTGCTTGAGGACCGAGACGTTGATATGACCATCACGCTGGACGTGACGCAAAGATTCCTTGCTGACAGAGGAATGGCTCTTAACCCAAAGAAGTGCGTATGTGTGGCTGCCGCGACCATTCTAGGCAAGTCTGTGCCACGCACTAGAGCCATTTTCCGAGTCGCAGGTGACGCTATAAGGTCAATACAAGATCTACAAACGTTTCGGTACCTTGGGCTTCACTTCTCGTCGGCTGGTGCTTGTAAGCCCACTCTGTTCAACCTGACCACCTGGTTGAGCAATGTCCAACGGTCACCGCTTAAACCATCTCAGAAGTACACCCTCATACGCGACTATGTTGTACCACGTATGTACCATGGTTTACAGACTCCTTCCATAACTGATAACACTCTAAACGAATGTGATCGTTTAATCCGCAAGGCCATCAAGCGGACGTTGCACCTGAGAGAACACACGGGTAACCAGTTCATCCACTCTCGGATCTGCGACGGCGGCTTGGGGATCCCCCAGCTCAGACGCAAAATCCCTCTTATCATGCTGGGCAGAGTTGAGAGAGAACGTCTGCAAGATCCTATATTAGATAGGATTCTTGCCACAAAGCCGTCTAATAAATTCCATCAAAGGTTGTCCCGCCTATCATCTCAGGGCAACCCGGACCCCTACTGGCGAGAACAAATTGTATCTCGTCCATTTAGTAGGGGTATCGAGAGCGCATCGGAAGACGCTTCTAGCCGTAACTGGCTATCGTACCCTCCAAAAGGCTGGTCCGGACGTGACTTTGTACGTGCCGTCCAACTGCGCACCAACACCCTACCGTGCAAGGGACACCCATCTGTCCCTAGGCCCGAGCGTTATTGCAGAGCAGGCTGCAGACGCATTGAGAGCCTCTCGCACATACTTCAAGGGTGCAAAGTCACGCATTTCGAGCGGATCAAGCGTCACAACGAGGTGGTCAATAAGATCGCTAGACACGTGAGACGGAAGGGCTGGCAGACATACGTTGAAGCACGGGTTCGTCATCCAGAGAGTCAATTGTTTATCCCTGACCTCATAATACACCAGGCCCAGCGTATAGTGGTCGTGGACGCCCAGATCTGTTGGGAAGGCCCACGTACCCTTGCTGAGAGCTGGACACGGAAGAAACTGGTGTATGATAACATCAGGTTCAGGGAGGCAGCTGCCCACCTATACCCTGGGAAGGAGCAAGTCTTCCTTCCCCTTCTTTTAGGGGCCAGAGGCATCTGGCCCCGCGCCAACGCTGATACTGAAGTCGCGCTCGAGATCCCCAAACAACTAAAGGGATCGTGCATCAGCACTTGCCTGAAGTGGGGTAGCACGCTACACCGCCACTTTATGGCGTCTGTGTGGAGGTCTCGCTAATAAGCTTTAACTTCAGAGGTGAGCTGAAAAGAAGCCTCGTAAGCGTTGTCTCTTGTTACCATCTTAGAGGCACGGAACCATCCTCGCCGAGCGTGTTTTGGGCTGCGTGTACCGAGTTAGAATAAGTGCAAGAATTTTAAAATTTAATTTATTATTATTCTAGTCGTGCACGCAATATCATTGCCCACGGCGGGCCAAAACCTTTCGCCGAAATGTATTATGGCGTTTAGGTTTGCCATGATATTGTACAATACTCTCTTAAGAGTGGACTGCTTCATCGTGGCAAGAGAGTCTAGTAGGCTACTGTTGCCAGCAGTAGCCGAAGCTAAACGTCCACTCGCGGCAGAAGATGGGTTACCACCCCGTCCTCACGCCGTTTTAAATTGTGTCTTGGTACTAGCCAGCCAGCGCAGCCTCGGATGGGTGTGGGAACGGGTTCGCCCACATCCGGGATGCGACGCACGAACTACAACTGGGCAGCCTACCACTGTTGGTAGGACCCATATAGCTGCAGTGACAGGGCAGCAGCGACCCGCTCAAAGAGCGGTGGCTAGCCGGGTTGCACCAAATCTCTCTAGAGTAGGGGCCCAGGCTAATCCGGGTCCCTCGCAACCCAGGCAACCAAAGGTTGATCCTCCTCCTGGCGACCATATGTGTCAGGTGTGTGGACGGGGATATAAGTTGAAAAGTAGTTTAGCCCGCCACATCAAAGAAATATGTGGCACTAATGACAGGACTACATGCAACTTTCGTCCGAGGGCCTTTCAGTTATTTCAAGCCGTGCAACAGCACGAACGCCTTGCTCACAATAGTGAGTATCAAGGAGAACTGGAGGCTAAATTACCCCTACCCGCAAACGAGGTGATGGCGAAGATCGCTTCGATCGAGGCCAGAAGCTATGGGGGGTAATAAGCTATAAGGTAATGGAGAGAGAGACGGGCCTCACGCTTCATCAGCTGAGGTATAGGCGCGAACAACCGGCGTATAAACAGTATTTGGAGGTGGCTCGAAAAGAGCTGCGTGAAACTAGGGGGATATCTTTGTTTACACAACCTAGACCCGCAGCTCCAAGAGCCACCTTGGCACCGACTTCGCCGAGAGACCCCCCCGTTACGTCTTGGGGTACTGTGCCGGTGTTACGCGCCTTAAACGTCGGAAACCCTCCTCTCCAGCCAACTGCCAGTCCACATTTGTGTAGTTCCTCTGCGAGGCTCTCCCAAAACATCTGGGTCTCAACGAGATATTCCCAAATATACACCGGGTAAACGCCGTCCATCCGCGTCACCCAAGTCACAACCCGCCGCACAGAGGAAGCGTCTTGAACTTTCACAAACCAGTGCCCAACCATCGGGCACACCCCCACGGGGGAAAAGGAAAAACGGCCCTTCGCCTGAAGGACCCCTACCGATTACAAGGACCAGACGTCTTCAAGTAATCGAGAAAAGCCCTGAAATCGAACTAATTAGTAACGAAGCCAGTACATCCAGCACACAAGAGCCGCCCAACCCCGTTGAGGCTCCAACCGCCCGACCTAGTCTTGGCGCTAGGTCCAATACCATTCTCCAACTTAACACCTCTGCTGAAATGCCACCAGCGCCGGAAGTAGCCGATACCGTCTTTTTAGACGTACTGCTGCCGCACACAACATCTGATGACACTACCATCAAGCGGCTAATCCATACTGGACTGACAGGCACTACGGCTGACCTGGATGCGGCCATACTACAGCATCTGGAGCTTATATTCCCGAACCGAACTCGACCTCGACGAGGCGAAAACCGTCAGAGACGACCACCTTCTCAGCCCTCGTCAAACAGAGCCCGACGAGCGGCACAAAGAAAAAGAGAAGTACCCTGGCACAGAAACTGATTGAGGGTGTTTCGTTTGATGCCCCGGATACGACCCCAAGCATTGAGACCATAGAGGACTTTTACAGTCAGATCTTTGAGTCCGAAGCGAAGAAAGATGACAAGCCTTTCACCGCTCTTAGTGCATCTCCAACACATTACCCTATCACAGAGGAGGAATTAAAATTGGCTCTGGGATCCTGGAACAATTCTGCACCAGGCCCAGACGGCATTACCATCGGCCAAATAAGGAGGGCCCCTAGTACACACCTCCTTGCCTTATTCAACCTCCTTCTGTATAGAAAGCATACCCCTGAGTGTTGGAAGAAGAACCGTACGATCCTGGTTCAAAAAGAGGGTGATTTGGCTGATCCATCAAACTGGCGGCCCATTACCATCGGGAGTACGTTGCAGAGACTCCTTCATCGGATCCTGCATAAACGTATCTCCCAGGCCGTAGATCTCCATGAATCCCCAAGCGGATTCGGAGCATGTGATGGTCTAATGGCTAATCTCCTAACATTGGAGCACTACATCAAGTCCCGTCGCCTACAGGGAAAAACGTACAACGTTGTTTCCCTAGACATTAGAAAGGCATTCGACACCGTCTCGCATGCATCCATCGCAAGAGAGCTTTACAGAAGTGGCCTCGATGATGCGACCTGTGAGTACATTATAGGAACATTAGACGCTCACACGAACATGTCTGCGAACGGTTCCTGTTCTCGTGATCTTCGGTTCACACGTGGTGTGAAACAAGGCGACCCCCTCAGTCCATTACTATTTAACTTAGTGATGGACGAACTTTTGAGGGAGTTAAACTCCACAAGACCTGGAGGAACTCTGGATGGAGGGAGCACTAAACTCTGCGCTATGGCTTTCGCGGACGATTTAGTGTTGTTTGAGGACCGCAAAGTGGATATGAGTACCACACTCTATCTCACGGAAGCATTCCTGAAAGACCGAGGGATGGCTCTGAACCCTAAGAAGTGCGTGTCGATTGCTGCCGCTAAGATCCAAGGCAAATCGGTTACACGCACTAGAGCCATTTTCAAAGTCTCATGCGAACCCATAAAGTCAATTGACACCACACAGACCTTCCGGTACCTTGGACTTCACTTCAAATCTGCGGGAGCTTGCAAACCATCTGTGTTCAACTTTACAAACTGGTTGAACAATATAGCGAAAAGTCCTCTTAAACCATTCCAGAAGTACGTCTTAATCCGAGATTATGTAGTACCACGCTTGTTCCACGGGTTGCAGAATCCTGCTATAACTGGGGGCATTCTGAACGAATGCGATCGTTTAATCCGCAAATACACCAAGCGGATTTTGCATTTGCCAGAGACAACGGGCAGCCAATTCCTCTATGCAAGGATACGCGATGGTGGTCTGGGGATCACTCAGCTTGGGACCAAAATTCTTCACATTATGCTAGGGCGTATCTCGAGAGAGCGCCTACAGAACACGCTATTGGATAAGATTCTGCAGGAAGAGCCGTCGAGTAATTTCCACCAGAGGTTGACCCGCCAAGCATCAAAGGGCAACCCAGACCCTTAATGGCGCGAACAGATAGCAAGCCGCGCATTCAGTAAGGGTATCGAGAATGCCGGGGATGATAGCTCCAGCCGAAGCTGGTTATCTGGACCACCCAGACAATGGTCGGGTAGTGACTTTGTTCGTGCCGTCCAACTGCGCACGAACACTCTGCCCTGCAAAGGCCTCCCATCGGTTCCCCGTGCAGAGCGTTTCTGCCGAGTCGGGTGCCTACGTGTAGAGAGCCTATCACACATCTTGCAAGCATACAAAGTTAGTCACTATGAGCGAATTAATCGCCATAACGAGGTTGTGAAAAAAGTTGCTAGACACGTCCGACAGAAGGGCTGGGTAACCGAAGTCGAACCGCATATTAGACACCCAGACGGTCGCTTGTTTAAACCGGACCTTGTGATACACCATGACCAACGTATAGTGGTCGCGGACGCCCAGATATGCTGGGAAGGTCCGCGTACCCTTGCTGAAAGTTGGACTAGGAAACGCCTGGTGTACAATAACATCTGGTTCCGGGAGGCAGCGGCTCGTCGATGGCCTGGGAAAGAACTTTTATTCCTACCCATACATTTAGGCGCCCGGGGCATATGGCCCCGATGTAATGCGGAGACTGAGGCAACCCTCGAGATACCCGAACATCTAAAGGTATCGTGCGTCCACACTTGCTTGAAATGGGGTGGAACTATCCACAGACTATTTATGGCATCTGTGTGGAGGAATCAAGTATGGCGAAACCAGTCAAGGGCTATTCCATAAGACGCTCTCTGTTTAACAACCAAGGAGTTGAGGATCTTCGCTGCGTACCAGACTAGTAAGTGCCAACCATTTTATATATCCTAGTCATTTACCTAGTCCGGCACGCAATACTCTGTCAACGGCGGGCCTACACCTTTAGCCGAAATGTATTTTGGCTAAAGGTTTCCTAAAGTATTGGACAGTAGAGAAGACTATCCCTGTAATATTGACGAACAGAATTAACAACCTTGAGGCCTCTTCAGATTTTATTACCGAGGCAGCCATAAAGTCAAAGCAGGGATGCATCATAATAAGCCGCCTTCAGAAACTCACCAGAGAATGCCCCAACTCTACATCAATCAAGTCCCTGCATAGAAATAGACTGGAGTCGTCTTATTCTGGGAATGGTCTAGTGCTTGGTTCGACCGCCACAACGAAGTCACAAACAAGATCGCGCGACACACCCGATCCAAAGGGTGGACCACCGAGAAGGAGCCCCGCCTACGACACCCCGACGACCAGCTCTACATCCCGGACTTGGCCATCCACCAACCCAACAACATAACCGTCATTACAGACGTCCAAGTCTGTTGGGAAGGTCCAAGGCCCCTTTCCGCTTCCTGGGTCCGGAAACGGCAGGTATACGACAACTTCAAGTTCCGGGAAGCTGCCGCCAGAAGATGGCCCGGACGCGAGCTGAAGGTCCTTCCATTGCTGGTAGGTGCAAGAGGCATCTGGCCAAGGGCAAACCACCCCACCGAGGACATCCTCAGTCTGCCCAGCCCGCTAAAAGCCTCCTGCGTCCATTCCGGCCTGAAGTGGAGCAGCTCGCTCCACCAACGTTTCATGGCCGGAGTATGGAGAAGGTGTCCTCCCAGGGTCTCAAACGGAAGTCAGCCCCAAGGATGACCAGAGAACCGACAACACCCCTCTGAACGGACTCCAGACTGGAAGTGCTCCCCCCCCCCCCCACTGCCAGGCGGGGAGTTTGACTGGGGCGGTACATCTGTCAAAGAATAACGCAGGTGTCCTAAGGCCAGCTCAGTGAGGACAGAAACCTCGCGTAGAGGCGATATTGTAACCAATGGGTGGTCAAGTGCAGGCTATCTATTGGGTATTGGTTTTTAGCATGTAAAATATTAAAAACAACAGAACAAACTCCAAATTTTATATCAGCATTCATACATGCTATAAAAAAGGTTGGGTATAAAGCCCCAACTGCGAACATAAAGATACTTAAGCACCTCTAATACACGGACGAACCACTTCCCCGCAGTCCATTCGGTAACGTACAAAGGCAGGTTAGGAAACTTCTGCAAAGTTTCCGTCTGAAACAGTAAGCGACCTTTGTCGGCTAAGTACCACCGTGTATTTCGACCGACGAGTGAAAAAGGAAGGCAAATCCTTGGAAACTCGTCGTCCGAGATTAGGCTCGTAGTACCGCGTTCGCGCGATTTACTATTTTATTTGTTGAGCTATATCAGGATAGGCGCACACCACCTGGTTTCAACGTCGCCGTTAACCAGCAAAGCAGTGAAGAGTTACATTCAGATAAAGTCTATAAACGAACGGGCACTGAGATATTCCAGTGTCCAATAACCCTTGCTTGTGGCCAAGGAGTTTTGACGACCTTATTGCTAAGGCTCGTAATATTGGCTTAGTGGCTTTTTATACTCAACATGGGTGTGTCCTGCGAATGCGGGGCAGTTTTGAAAGACGAGGTAGGTCTGAGGAGGCACAAGGCGCGTTCATGCCGTGGTGGCCAGTTTTTCCCGGTCTGTGCCGACTGTGGACAGTTTTTTAAGTCTGTCAATGGCCTGGGTCTGCATAGGAAGCATGCGCACCCTGAGGAGTACAAGCGACAGCTGGAGGTGGAGGCATGTTCGGGTCGCTCCAGGACACCATGGTATGCCCTGGAACTGGAGCAGATGGCCCGCCTGTAGTCGGAATTCTCCGGCACCAGGTTACAGATAAACAACTGCCTTGCCCACCACCTAAAGCGCTCAGTGGACTCCGTAAAGAGCAAGAGAAAAGACCTCGACTATAAGAACCGCGTAGCAGAATTACTGGCTAAGCGGACAGCTGAGGCAGCGAACCCCGACGTCAATTCTGACAGTGACGGGTTCGTTACTCCTCCTTCAAGTCCCTTGAGGGAGGCTGGCACTAGTGCTCTAACTGATGCCACTCAGGCCCGTTGGCCTTTAGCGGTGGCATCGACGAGTGGTCTAGGAGGCAATACGACGACGGACTGCAATAATCCACGTCCCGGTCCGTCGCAGCTCTCAGACCCGGTGCACCTTGAGGCCGCAGACCCCGTGAGGGGTTATCTGTCGTCTCTAATCGACAGCGAGGACTACACAGACTACGCGGGCATAATACGGGACGTTCTGGAGAGTTGTTCGTCCGCCGCGTTGTCCCAGATCCTCGACTTACTAGTGCCAGTGAAGGCTGCCCGTGATGCCAGTAAGAAGCGGGGTAAAGGTCCGGACTCGCGCTCTAAGGAGAAGGACTGGTTGCTAGCATGTATGGACAGTGCGAGCTAAACGCTCCTGAGGCGTGCCCCAACATAGCAGATGTAGATGAGGAGTACGGTCAGATCTTTGGAGGAGAGTCGCCTCCAGACCGAGAGCCTGTGCACCCGGTCCACTACGGGGAGTACAATGTGTACTCGCCCATTACATTGGAGGAATTACGGGAGGTGGTGGCCCGCCTGAAACCTTCGGCCGCAGGACCTGATCGGGTAACCGTCAGCGACGTCAAGGCCATGGACATACGGCTACTTTGCGTATTGTTCAATGGTATGCTCTTGACGTCGTCGGTCCCCGCGGCTTTGCTTCGGTGCAGAACTACCTTGATTCCCAAGGTAGGTAATCTCACTGAAGTGAAGAATTGGCGGCCTATAACAATCACCTCCCAAATACTTCGACTCTTCAACAAGATTTTGGCCAAACGACTCAGTAAAATCTCTATACACATGGCACAAAAGGGATTCCGAAAGATCGATGGTTGCTTCGCCAACACAATGATTCTACAGGCCTTCATCAAAGAGAGTCGGGACAACATTTGCTCCTAGGTTCTGACTCTCGAATTGAAAAAGGCATTCGACTCCGTGTCGGTGCATAGTCTACCGAGGGCCCTTCGGCGTGTTGGTGTGGATAATAAAGTTGTAAAACCATTCCAATGCGCAGGGGCGTCAAGCAGGGGGACCCACTCTCCCCTGTGCTCTTCAACCTCGTGATGGATGAACTGCTCGCC
>JAQOWZ010000031.1:2740454-2752954 GCA_035578165.1 Stenolophus ochropezus | reverse complement strand
TGAAACTGGTTATCGCTAGTGGTAGCGACCCGCCTCCTCGTGGCTAGGGATGGGTGCTCCACTAGGAGTAGCTAAGAGGTCGATAGTGTATTTAATAATGTAAAGAGGGTCAAAATACCTCTAGAATTTTATGTATATTTGTACTTTAATAAACGGTGGCGTATTGAGAATTACCCTCGGGTGACACTCTCACGTTTTTTGCCAAGGGAACGGGCTTGGAAAAATTAGCGGGGAAAGAAGACCCTGTTGAGCTTGACTCTAGTCTGACACTGTAAGGAGACATGAGAGGTGTAGCATAAGTGGAAGATATTATATCTTTTAGATAACCAGTAGAACATGGTTTACAAGTTAACAATTTCGATGATGAGGCTCAAAGTTGTATGAAGACGACTTACGTACTTGACGGGATGTTGTACTCGGTAGAGCAGTTTCCACGCTTCGATCTGTTAAGACTCAGCCTTTAGTTTGGGGATTCGTTTTGTTATTTAAACGAAAACCTCAGTTTATATATTGTATTGTGTCTTGTTAATTTTATAATATTATATTGTTGCATATAATACAATCACACATACATAACATATTACAAAAATATATCTTATTTTTAATAAGATATTTTCTTTTGTATATATGTAAGATGCAGATTCGGGCTTGCTCCAACTTATTTAGAACCACTGATACAAACCACTAGAGAAAGAAACCAAATACGGTTTTAAACATTAATATTCGCTGGCATGGGGGTTAGTTAGCTAGTGCAGGCCAAATAGTGCGGTTGTTATGCTGTGATAAGTAAACTCAAGATTGTGCCTTGTGTCCTGATGTCAATGAGTAAAGAAATAATTAAAGGTAAGTGGCAAATCACGGTTATTCTAGTTATAAGTATTGTTGATGCTCATGGATGAATTACTGAATGGATGACATATTATGCACTGTTTGTATATTTCTTGTGCATAGTGTAAATCAAGATGTACTATTTGTTTGTGGCCGCAAACGTAGAGAATACCTTCCCCTATCTGGTGTGTGTCTATGACGCCCTTGAACCTACTAACAGAATAGGTGTGGAACCCATAGGGAGAGACTTACGGTGAGAGTGGGACTCACAGGAGCGTCTGCAGCGCTGGTTCATGAATCAAGGATTCATTAGTAAAACTGGGATCTACGTGTGTTAGGAAGTCTAGAACTTGTAAGTCTCTCCGGCAGAGTCGTGGGACTCATGTGTGCAAATAGTGGGTATTGGTAATCACGATGTGCTAAGCTGCATTTATTATGGAGTCAGGGCTAAGTACTGGAGGTCCCTCCTCCCGCAGGCCGCCTCCCGGGTAGTGAACACGCCAGGAGCAGAGCTTGCCTGGCCCATTAAGATGTGATGATATAGTAATGAGTGTTGATTCAATTAGCGTTCATTACTCGTGAAGTACCTGCCCAAGTCTACGACTTGGGAGTCACCTGTCCAACCTTCTTCCTATGTTAAGAGTTCATATTCATGCAATTGTTGTAACTGGAATGACAACGTGTGTTTTATAACATTTACGGGAACGCCTCTTAATGGTCCAATCCAACACTGACAGAGAGAGAACAAGAGGACGCCGCTGTCAGGTCAAGGAATGTGAAATGTTTATTATCATATCTTTATAATGCATGTATTAATAAATATTACGAATATCTACAGCTTTTCAAAAGTATAGATCATATCTAAATTAAAAACAAAGATAGTTGACTTTCAATTACGTACGGTTATTACATTTGTTTAAATCGTTAGGGAGGATGGTAATCAATTTATTTATTATTGAACTAAAAAAAATATCCTTCTATAGATTTGCAATTTGAAGTTGAGTGCTGAAGGATTTATTAAAATTATAAAATTACAAAATAGAAACCGAACGTATTTTGGTAAATATTTTGAATAAATCAAATCTACAAAGTTTACACATGTTAAAATTAAGATGAAAAATAAGAAATACCTATCACATTTAGTTAATAATATTGTAAAAGGCAATACCCTTTCAACTTTAGGAAGTAGGTATTACATTACTTCAATTTGATTATTTATGCATTGACAATTTATGACGTATGAATGCAGTATTATGAACCTGCATAATATGTAATAAATATAAATTTTTCCACTGAAATAACTGATATTTGATGAATATTTAAAAAACCAAATTAGGTACGGTTATTAAAATATACAGCAGTTGGTAGTCAGAGTCCGAGAAAAAAGATCTAAATAATAATAACGATTTGGTAAATAAATAATAAGTCGACTTATTTAAAATAGCTCGGTTAGGCAAGAACTCACATTTTTATTTCATTGTAGTGTTTGGTAAAATTACCATCCATTACAATTGGTAAAAGCAATTTTTGGGGTATTATCTCCAAATAAGAGTAGTCACTACATCTGATTTACTCGCGAGTATTTTGTGTATCAAAATCCAAATCAAAATTTTGGACCAAATTACAATCAATATAAAGGCTACAGAGAGCCCGGGTCATTGAACCATTACATGTACAATGCTAATTCATCATATAAACCAAGAAATAGTAGTAACTTTAATAACCGACATTGGACTTAGCCCAAAAATACTAGTAGAAATTTCACAACTCAGAAGAGTAATTTAAACGAGGAACGCGTCTCATTCAAGCCTCAACATGGGAGGACATCTCAGTAAAGTCATCGTCTTCGCCCAATATTCTTATTCCACAATTAAATTCACGAAATTCAGTGCCAAATTCCATCTCTCTACAAGTTAAAAATAAAACTGTAAAACTGTTAATTTATACAGGAGCAGCAGTATCAATTGTCAAAGAAAAATTTATCTGCTATATCCGGTGATACAATAAACTATTTTGGCACTATTTTTTAATTCATTCAACGTACAATTAGCTTTTCAAAACGAGATCCATATAGAAGTAAACAACATCAGATTTAGTGTTCCTTTTATTAGCAACATATGCTACAAAATTAAAAACTTATTATCAAAATATAAGCTACAAACTATTTTCAAACCTTTAACTAACATCAAAAAAGAGATCTGTAAAAAACTTGACAAACCAGCTACAATAGAGTCATCTGGCGTTTATAAATTAATCTGCAATACATTTCACGCCAATTATGTCGGTAAAACTGGTAGAAATTTCTACACACGATTTAAAGACACGCGCGCGTACTTAATTCAAAATCTGGACATTCTACATTAGCAGAACATATCATTGAAACAAATTATGAACTTAACATATACAAAAATTTCGAAATCCTCCACATTTGCAAAAATGGTAAGTCATTGGACTTCCTAGAAAATTTAGAAATTTAAAAAACAGCCCCTTACTGGAGATCTTTTACTAATCCTTTTTTAAATGCAACATGTTCCCACCACCTAACTTTTTTTCACCTTTTCCCTCCGAAGTTTATTGCACTTTGGGCGTTGACCTCGTCAGTTCAAAATTTCTATACTTTTAAAAGTGATTTTTAAGACTACATTTTCGATTTTGCTTTTACGGATATGAACGATACTAAGTACCGTTAACTTCGTTGTCCTGGCTATAGCTCTCTCCTGTAATTTGGGTGTAAGTATTTTATTTTTGTAACAATAGTTAATATTTTTTAACTTGATTATTTTGTCATATTTTACATGTTCACCTTTTGCATACTTTTACATCCATAGTATTATATTGTTACTTTCCATTGTAGTCCTCCCGGTTATTTCTGAAGATAGTTTTTTAAAAAATCGAAGCCGGTCAATTAAATAAAGAATTTGTTGGAACAGTGTGTTTTAAAACCAGAGGTCCTACCTCCCATTACAAATTCCTAAAATCCGTCAAAGGCCAGTGTAATTGCAGAATGAAGTGCTCATTAAAAATTAGTAATGATCATCAACAAGCAATACACGCCAATTTTTGGAACCTAGGTGACCACGAAAAAAAATCACTTTTATGGCAAATTTGTAGAAAGAAGTATGAAATCTCGATCCAGGCCAAGAGCATTACCACAGCTACATCCAGAAAATTATTTTAAATAATATGCACTGAAGTATTTCTTCGAGGTTGATGATAATAGAATTCAAGTTTGTAAATCTTATTGTCTCAATACTCGTGATATCAGTTCTCACAGGATTTGATATTTTTTAAAACAATATTTATCAAAATACAGGGACACCAAAATCTGCCGTGCGTGGTAAACATACTAAAAAAGTGACAGCTATAAACAAAATAAAGGAACACATAAGTTCGTTTCCTAGAATGGAAAGCCATTACTGCAGAGCTAATACAAATAAAGAATATCTTGACCATCACCTTACGCTAAATAAGAGACAATAAGAACTTGTATCAAAAATTTTTTAACACAAATTTCAACATTGCGTTCTTCAAACCAAAGGAAGACAGGTGTGACTATTGTGAAGAAATAAAATGTAATTCTATTGTAATGTAACGTAAAATATTAAAGTAAATTGTTTATTATAAGAAATTTCTTATATCATATATAAATATCATATATAGCTCACTCAACATTTCTTCAATTATCTTGTTTTGCTCACTTGACATTTATTCTGTTATCTTATGTTTTCTATTCCCACGAAATGACTCAGTCTTGTGACTGACTATTCCCAAAATATTCCGAATTTGTATTGCTAATCTGTATTTGTATAAATGATATTAAATTGTATATATTCCGTTTTATAAAAACTCACCTTTTGGACGTATATTCAGAAAAAAGAACTACGAGTTAATGGCAGTTAGAATTAAATTCATGTAGGCAATCTCATAATGAAAGTGTGCTAAGCTATTCCAACAAATTGAATCTTGTTATATGAAACTAATCAATTCCATTCACACGTCATTAGCAATAGATGAAAGAAATATTGCAACAAATTTAATAAAAAATGAAGCTCTCAAAGTGTTTTTCAACGGGCTAAACCCTCAAATTGGTCCCATAGTTAAGTTTCAAAAACCATTCACACTTGAAATTGCGATATCGATCGCACAACAGGAAAAACAAAATCAAAAGTCAAGGCAAGAAATACAAAAATATCAACAAATTAGTTCATCAAACACAAAATTCTGCACATATTGTAATAAACCGGGACATACTTCATTTAATTGTCGTAACAAACAAAACTTTAGACCTAATCATGTTGTCAGACATATAAACAACTACCAAAAATCAAATCCAGGCCCATCACGGAAATTTAATCCAAATCAAAATTATTCTAACAACCAAACAAAATTTAGTAATTATCAGGGTTACCTTATTAATGAATGCAAGAAACAAGAATTTAATAATAATAGAAAACAGAACAAACATAATACTAATCAAAATTATCAGCCTCGGAGCAACACTTAAAATTCAAATTCGAATTCTTTAAACTCGACAGGCTCTCAAGGTCATTCGGTAACCTTGAGAACAACCAGCTTTCTTCAGGAAGTCTACGACCAATAAATTTCACTGGCATGTCTTCATATATCACATTAAATATTCCCGAGCTAAAAAGACCATGCAATTTTCTCATTGATACAGGTGCTAATATATCCTTAATAAAACTATCTCTCCTAAAGCCAGACGTCATTTGATACGAAGATAACCCAATTAACCTCAATGGCATAGATGATGTTAAATCCCCTCAAAAAACTGCCTGTTATTCATTATTACATCTAAATCTACCCGACAAATTCCCCATCGAATTCGACGGATTAATTGGTAATAATTTATTAAAATCTTTTAGTGCACGAATTAATTACGATAATGATACTCTGTATTTAAATTTTTTTCCATAGAAATTCAATATCATAAATCCTCTAAATTCAAAAAACAACCTTGGTATCACTCCCAACTTAACTATCCTAGATGGTGTTTGTCTATGTTCCAGCATAGTTCAAATAAACAGAAATAGCAATATTGCTGTCAGTTCAATACTAAATACAACTGAGAAAACAATCAATATTAGACAGATAGATATTGCAATCAAACCTTTTGACGTTGACGAAAAATCTGAAAAAAATTATGTCCAAATCAATTCTAATTAAAAAAAAAATCTGAGAATTCGATCAACTCGACAAAATTTCAAATCTTTTAAGAACCTCTCATATGAACGACGAAGAAAGAAATTCAATTATTAAAATATGTCACGATTTTAACGATATATTTTATTTGGAAGGAGATAAAGTATCTCATACCTCTGCAGTCATGCATGAAATTCCTACAACATCCTCTATTCCAATCAATACGAAAACATACCGATATCCTGAAGTGCATAAAAATAAAGTCACAAAACAACTCGACAAAATGCTAGAACAAAATATTATCTCACCTACTTCTCCTTGGAGCTTCCCCGTCTGTGTAGTCCCCAAAAAACTAGACTCCTCAGGTGAAAAAAAAACGGCGCGTCGTAATCGATTATAGGAAGTTGAGTGAGATCAGTATAGGTGATTCCTACCCCTTTCTAATATTACTGAGATCCTAGACCAATTAGATCACTCCAAATATTTCACAACAATCGACTTAATATCCGGATTCCATCAAATTCCCATGCATCCTAAAGATGCCGCCAAAACTGCATTTTCCGTTCCATCTGGACATTTTCAATTCAATCGCATGCCGTATTGGTTGAAAAATGTTCCTGCTACTTTCCAACGGTTGATGAATACGGTACTCGCAGGTATTTAGAATTATAGATGTTTTGTTTAACTTGATGACATTGTCATTCATGGTGGAGATTTGAACACTCATAATAAACGACTTACAGAAGTCTTCGAAAGATTATCAAAATTTAATTAAAAAATTCAGCCAAATAAATGCGAATTTCTCTAAAAAGAAGTGATATATTTAGAACATTTTATTATTGATTTACAAAAAAAATATAAAAATCCGCAGTCCATAAACTACGCCATGACTTCTCCTCAAGTTACTTTCAACAATATCTAACCTTCACCAGGAATATTTTTTGAAAACATTGGTAATGTTAAATTTTATGACAATTTTTGAAACTTAACAACAAATTTAGATTTATCAAGCTTTAATTCAAAATGATCTCTACTCCCAAACACATATTCGAAAACTCAACAATTATGTAATCACAACACAACACACAAAATTCATAAAAAATTCATCCAAACAAGTTTCAGCTGTTTTTTAATTTAATTATCTCTAAATCATAAAGGCGGCTTCACACGTCCCACAATGGCAAACTGCAATAAGTGTAAAAAAAGTATTAATAAAAAAAACCCTGGTGTTAAGTGTGCTAAATGCTTGTACTCATCCCATGCTTCTTGTGCAGACATCAAAGCTGAACATTTACAAGTGTTTGTATCCGAAGCTGTGGCCTGGTACTGCTCCATTTGTCGACCAAAGACTCTAAACAACTCCATAATTGAGGACGATGATAACGAAAATGCTAACTATGGGATAAATAAGGCCTCAGCTTCAAATACTGAATTACATAAAATGTTTAACAACTTTAAAATGGAAATTTTAGTTGAAATGAATAGTAAATTCGACGCTCAATTCAATCAGTCACTTTCTGCAGCAATAAGGTAAGTGACTTTGAATCGGAAATTAAATCTTTAAATGATAAATTAAAATATATCGAGGTGTTAAAAAAAGAAAATGAACTTTTAAAAAGCGAAGTTAAATCATTGTATCACAGGCTTAATGATATGGAACAATATTCCAGAATAAATAATGTGGTCATACAAAACATACCTGAGTCGCGTAATGAAGATGTTTTTAAAATCATTCGTGATGTTGGTGACTGTGTCGGGGTACAAATTGACAATAAGGATATTGATGCAGTCCATCGTATTCCTTCCGCGAGTGCATCGCAAAATAATAAGTCTAAAAACTTAGTTGTTAAATTCATTAACAGAAATACAAAAAATGCATTGATTTCAGCTTGTAAAAATAAAAATTTAACTACAACAGCTTTAAAATTCGAGGGTCCCGAAACTAAAATTTACATTAATGATCAATTAACCACTAATAATAATTCGCTCTTTAGAAAAGCTCGTATTACATTAAAAGAGGAAGGATTTAAATATATTTGGTCAAAAAATTGTAAAATTTATGCCAGAAACACAGACTCATCGCGTTTTTATCTGTTACGTGATGATGATGATGATCTTAATAAATTAATTTAAAATCTTTTCTAATTAAACACATTTTCTCCCTTATGGTACTGTCTATTTATTATCAAAACGTACGTGGGCTACGTACCAAGCTTAATAATTTATACCTCAATTCAACTGTTTGCGAATATGATATAATATGTTTAACAGAAACGAATCTAAATAATACTATAAATGATAGTGAGATCCTTTCAAATAACTATCACATTGTGCGTCGAGATAGATCATCTACATTTTCTCTTAAGTCTGATGGTGGTGGTGTCCTTATTGGTATCCGCAAGCATCTCAACTTCATTATCAAATCTGCATGGTTCAGTGACGCTGAGGATGTGTGGATTTCATTAACAATTAACAATATAAATCTTCATGTGTGCTGTGTATACTTACCGCCCAATAATAACATTATGATTCAAACATTTCTAAATAATTTAGCACTTATCCGTGATAACTGTGTTAATAGTAACTTTTTAATCTGTGGAGATTTTAACCTCCCTCATTTGCAGTGGATACATGTAAATAACAGCCTATCGCCGAGCAACAGCTACAATACTTTGAGTACTGAATTTGTTGACTACATGTGTTACTGTAATTTGTCTCAGTTTAACTCAATTAAAAATCATAATAATAGGATTTTAGATCTGATCATTGCTAATGTTGATGACGTGAAAGTTATTGAGTGTGATTCGCCTCTTGTTAACATTGATAATCATCATCCTCCCCTCGATATATATTTAAATATTTCCATTGACAACAACCTTACCTCTAAGGGTAGGAAATCATACTTATTCCATAAAGCAGATTACATTAACATTAATAATAAACTTATGGCTATCAATTGGGATACATTTTTTCATAATTTGGATACTGAAGAGATGGTAAAATCATTTTATAATGTGCTTTATGACATAATAGATGAATTTGTACCTCTCCGGAAAGGTGATAATGAAAATTTTCCTGCGTGGTATTCAAGGGAATTAATCGCTCTAATTAAAATCAAATACAAAGCACATAGGCAGTATAAACGTTTCAAATCCCTTGAACACTACAATGAATTTTCTTTCATTCGACGTAAAGTTAAACATTTGGCTTATCAATGTTACAGAAATTATGTAACAAGTATAGAAAATCAAATACCTAACAATAGTAAAAAGTTTTGGTCTTTCATATCATCGACATCTAAACAATGTAAAATTCCTAACACTATGTTATATAATCATGTGAATGTGTGTAATGGAAAAGATTTCTGTAATGCTTTTTCGAATCATTTTGCGGCTTCTTTTAATAGTAATGCAGTTTCAAATAATAGTTTCAATGCTTCACAAACTCAATTTAACGTCAATGCTATTTCTTCTGTATATTTCAGTAATAATGAAGTTCTTGAAATCCTTCTGTCACTAGACAACAGTAAAGGGGCGGGTTCTGACGAAATTTCACCATTGTTCATTAAAAATTGTGCATCTTCCTTAAGTTACCCTTTAATGTTAATTTTCAATAAATCTTTACTAGAAGGACATTGCCCTGACATCTGGAAACAAGCTTATGTTGTACCTGTACATAAAACTGGAGCTAAGAATAATATTAAGAATTACAGACCTATTTCTAAATTGTGTTCATTTGAAAAAAATTTTGAAAAACTAATATACTCAATTTTATATTCGTCTGTTAAATCTCTAATTATCCCTGAACAGCACGGCTTCATGCCCAGAAGGTCGGTTGAAACCAACTTACTAACTTACTCAAATGACATTTTAAAACATATGGACAATAGATGCTAAGTTGGCTCAATTTATACTGACCTAAGCAAAGCGTTTGACAAAATCGATCACAACATACTACTCTGTAAATTAGCTAAAGTCGGGGTGAATGGCAGTTTGTTAAGTTGGTTTAAATCATACTTGACGGGCAGAAGCCAGGGTGTAGTTTTAAATGGATTCAAATCTGACCCAATCTCAATATCTTCCGGAGTTCCTCAGGGTAGCCACTTAGTCCCTTTATTATTTAATATATTTTTAAACGATATATCAAGCTGCTTTAAATTCTCCAGTTTTCTGCTTTATGCAGACGACCTGAAAATTTACCATCCCATAAATTCAATTGAAAATTGCAAACAACTTCAATCTGACTTAAACAGATTTGTTAAGTATGCTGCAAAAAATAATTTAATTATAAACATTAACAAATGTTCCTACATAACTTTTACACGAAATAGATCATCCATTAATTATCCTTATAATATATCAGGCTCAACATTGCTTGCGGTAAATGAAATTAAAGATTTAGGGATAACTATTGATAGTAAGTTTCTTTTAGATAAACATACTGACAATATTGTAAAAAAATCTTATATAATGCTGGGATTTCTTATTAGAACTTGCCGAAACTTCAAGGAACCACAAACTATTCTAACTCTTTATTTCGCTCTAGTTAGAAGTCAGCTAGAATTTGCTGTAGTTGTTTGGAATCCGCAATACTCCACATATATACATAGAATAGAAAGTATTCAGAAAAAAATTTGCAGATATTTTTTCTCAAAATTTTCAAACGTCAACCTTAACCTTTTATCACTTTACAATAGACGCAAACTATTGGATCTAGTGTTTTTGTATAAATTATTAAATAACTTAATTGATTGCCCATCCTTATTATCACAGCTTAATTTTCGAGTACATTCACATTCAATAAGATCTAATGAACTGTTTGCAATTAATTTCTCTAAAACAAATTACGCAGTCAATTCTGTTATGAATCGTTTACCATTATTATATAGTAATCTCTCTCATAATGTTATCTTCCCTGATATTTTTAATTCTACACTTAACACATTCAAAAAACACGTTCAAATGTTATATAGAAATATTTAGTTTAATTATACATGCATAATGTACTGTTTCTAATTTGTCTTTTTCCAATTGTTTATATGTGTTTTATGTCTACTGTTTTAAATTTTGTAATTCTATATGTAATTTAATGCTTCTCTGTAATTGGGGCACCAGCCCTGTTGAGAATGCTAAATGGTAAATAAATAAATAAATATCTAAATATTCTTTTTTTAATACTGCCATGTTGAGTCGTGGGGTCTTTAATATAATGTTAAAATTGGTATTTGATTTGATTTTAGAATTATTAATTTCAATGTCTTGATCTGAGTCTACGTCTGAACTGTCTGACAAGGTATTTGGAATATTTCTATACGGCATGTGGTACTCACGAAAATACAAGCAGTGCGGCCTTCATGTGCTCTGAAGTCGTCTACTGGTTCTCGAACTGGCCCTGGGGATGCTGATGTGCTTTCAGCTTGGCTCCTCTAGTTTCTAGATTTAGTAAAATATATTATTACAGTGGCGGGAGTTAATGTTGTTGGACACATCAGATTAATATTATGTGTTTAGTAAAACACAAGTTTCAAGCATGTCATTGTCTCTTTTGTTTGATTTTTAGTTGGAATCGAATTCTTAGCAAACCACTCTTTTATATTTCGAGTTCCCAGCGAACCACTGTCTACATTTTGAGTTCCCAGCACCCGAGTTCCCAGCGTTTCGAGTTCTGCCACGCGTCACTAGTGTCTAATTAAAACAAAGCATTGCGATGGGTAAACGGCGGGAGTAACTATGACTCTATATGCTGCACCGAAACTCTAAGGTGTAGTACGGTGTCATAGTTGCCCCCTGGGTGGCATGTCCCTAAGCTGCCCAGGCCAAGTTGCACACCTATTTACATTATATAGGTCACTGCAGCAGGATCGGATGAAGCGATTATATGTCTGCCTGCGGGCGACACACAGCCTCTCTCCGATCAAGACCGACCAGACACCTTCTCGTGGTGGCGCTGATGTCGCAAAGTCTGGCGGATCGCTCCAAGAGCTACGGGGTTGCAAAGCCCCAGATCACTCGTCCAACATCTGACGCTCAACTGCTGTCAAACCCCATCCCCATGGTGTCAGCTGTCGTATGCGGGGGGTAGGTATCTGCGGGTTACCAGCCCACAGATTTGCCTGCAGTAAACCGGTCGTGACCCAAAAAAAATGCCTCGGTCTCCAGCGGGTACGGGTTCGCCCGCTGCCAACCCATCAGGAACCCAAGGATCACCGACCCAGGCAACGACAACGGTTACATCCACGGCCGCTGGAACCTCAGCGACCCGCGTCCGGCCTGCCGTACAAAAGAAGCAGGCCACCATCGTCCCATCGAAATCGGGGCGTTGTCAGAGAGAGTCTCCGAGTACCTCCTCCGATACCCGGGCCAATCCTCATTCTGGTCCGCCGAAGACTCAATCTACCAGTGCGCAAGGGGCATCCAAGGAGGCCCCGTTTGTCTGCGAGCGGTGCGGCCGCTCGTACAACTTAAAGTGCAGTCTTACCCGTCATCGTAAAGACTGCGGAACACGTGACACCG